>CM038224.1:130548411-130662533 GCA_021442155.1 Cymbidium sinense
TTTATAAAGTTATATATATTGGTTAAGTGCGGAGAAACCAGGGTTTGGCCAAGTATCATTAGATTTGGGTATCCATTTGATAGGTTTCTCATGTTGACCCATTTAAGTCAAAATGGGTCAACTTGGGTCAAGTTGACCAATAGGTCAAATAGGGTCAAACCAAGGGTTGGGTCAAGTTCATATGATAATTTGAAATGTTTTGGTGGCTTTGGCTTGATTTAATTTGGTATATATTTGATTTTTGCTCATATGACTTCATTTAGGTCAAATGGGTCAAGGTGTCCTATTTGACCCATTTGACATATTTGAGGTAGGTCAAGGGTAGGTTTAGGTTAGGTTAGTCATATAAAGTGGATTAGTATCTTTGTTTTTAATCAATTTGGGTTATTCAATTTTTGCTCAACATGACCCCTTTAGGTCATGTTGGGTCTAAGGTCAATTGGGCTAGGTTGGGTCTAGTTGGCCAATTGATGCTTTGTCAAGTTCCATAAGTGATTTGGAATGGACTTGACCCATTGGTTCCAATTAATTTGGCTTAGATCAAGTTTTGACACATTTTGACCCTTTAGGTCAAAATGGTTCAACTTGGGTCAAGTGAGACAAAGTTAGGCTCAAATGTTGGCTTGGTCAAGTTCAAACATAGGTCATGAGTGAACTTAGATCAATGGTTTCAATCATTTTGGCCTATGGTGGAATTTGGCTATGTAAGGTTTCATTTTGGGTTATGTTGACTTGGTCAACCCTTAGTTTGACCTAATTTGATTGATTGATCATCCCATGATGATTGTTGATCATGATGAGAGGCAAATATGAGTTTGGTTCTGTCCAATTTTGTTAGGATCAAAATTTGGCTCATAAGGGTACTTTAGGTCACTTTGGGTCAAGTAAGCCTAAGTGGGTCAAATGGCTTGGTCAAAGCTTGATTTGAAGTTGGTTGACTTGTACATGGACTCATGATTAAAATATAAATCCATTTACAAGTGGTTTGAAGGCAAATGTATTTTGATCCATTTAAAAAAATTCATATTCAAAGGAAGAATATGAAAGGGTTTTGGGCTTGATTTTTTATTTGAGTTTTGGTTGAAATATTGAAGTTTGGATTTATGTATGAGCTCGTGATTGTAGGATTGATTGAACCATGACAGAAAATCAAGGGTTCGGCTTGAATTGAAAGTGATTTGGCTAAGTTAAATATTTTGACTTGAAAGGCTTAGATTGGATTTTGAATGGATTTGAGTTTGATTTTTGAAATTGGTTTTGTTTGTTTGAATTTATATTTCATTTATATATGTGAATATAAATGAGAATATAAATGGATCATGAGAAAACTTTAAGGATTTTAAGTGATTTAATCATGATTTAGGTTAAATCCATTAAAGGGAATTTAAAGGATTTAAGGAAATTTTTAAATTGAAATTTAATTTTTGAATTGGATTGGATTGATTTATATTTATATTTCATTTATATATAAGAATACACATAAGTTTTGAGAAAATCCCACGAGTTTGAATATGTTTGATCATGATTTAGGTTAAATCCATTAAAGGGAATTTAAAGGATTTAAGGAAGTTTTAAGTTGGAATTTAATCTTTAGATTTTATTTAGTTGATTGATTTTTATATTTCATTTATATATATGAATATAAACGTGAATATAAATAAGTTTTGAGAAAATCGCATGAGTTTGAATAGGTTTGATCAAGATTTAGGTTAAATCCATTAAAGGGAAAAGGATTTAAGGAAAATTTCATGAATTGATTTTGAATTTTGAATTTGATTTGAAGGGTTTGAATTTATATTTCATTTATATATGTGCATATAAATGAGAATATAAATGAGGTATGAGAAAATCTCAAAGGTTTGAAGAGGTTGAATCATGATTTTGGTTAAGTCCTCTAGGGAAAATTAAGGACTTAAGCAAAATTTGGACTTAGAAATTTTTTAAAGATTTTGATCATGGGTTTCAATCATAGATTTCAATCATGGATTTCAATCATGGAGTTCAATCATGGATTTGATTTGAGTTTGGAGAAAATCAATTAATATTGATTTGGAGTTTGACTTGGAGGAAGGAAGGTGAGGAAATGTTTAACCTAGGGCAGGGAATTTTTCCTAACACCCCTAAGGCATGACCTATTCATATGACTAACTCTTCTAAGACTCTAGGGCTAGGTTGGAGTATCCACCTGATCACTAGATGTGTATTAAGACTAAGGAACTCTTAAAGTCTAAAAGGAGTCCTATGTCTAAGATGGAGGGGTTAAAAGCTCATTCTAAAAATGAGGTCAACAAAGGGAGCCCAATAGGTGTGGTGTGACTGACGAGAATACCGCACGTATTGGTGTTGATGAAAATGATCAACAACACAAGGAGATCACAAGCCCTAATAGAAAAATCTATTCTTAGCCCAAGAATACAAAGAATCTAGTGCTTAGTAATGTGGCTCTACTTATGTCCAAGACATAAGAGAGAGGAAGAATCCACAAGGGATAGAGTGTGAACCTTCCACTAGGGAAGCGGTTCAAGTCATCCACAAGGGCATGAAAGGTTTGGTTTGATTTGAATCTCACTGAGGAGAAAAATATTTGATTTGAATTCCACTAGGGTAGTGGGTTGAATATGTTTCAAATTTTGTTAGGTTTGAATTTTTAGAATGAACCCTTTTGGTTTGTAATAGACTGCACTAAGTAGGAGCCATGGAGGCTAAGACCTAATTTAGATTTACCAATCTAAAGGGATAGTCTACTAATAACATAGTAGGACTAACCAACCAAGGGATGCCTTTGATGCAAAGAACTATATTAGAAGAAAGCGTAGTAGACTTATATCCTCCATGTAAGGACCATTTGCTGGGGTAATCTATTGGCAAGATAACAGATTGAACCCAACCTAGGGCTGACTATTGAGTGAATGCTACTGAAGGACTTAGATAAGCTCAAAGATAGTAAATGTTGATTTTAGTTTTAGATTTATTTATTTTGATTATGATGAATCTCATAGGTTTGCGATGAATTGCACTGAGTAAGGGCCATGGAAGCCTAGACCTAACTCAAATTTATCAAGGGAGTAGTCTACTAACCACAAGGTAGGATTACCCAACCAAGGGAAATAATTTTCTTGGTACACAATGGTCAAGTCTTAAGAAGAAAGCATGGGACTTATATCTTCTAGAAATAAGGAACCATTGGGGTGATCAGTTGCTTTGGGCACCAAATCAAAATCGACCTAGGGCTGACTATTGAGTGAATGCCACTGGGGGACTTAAATCAGCTCAAGAATAGTCAAGATTAATTTTATTTTTAATTTTTTTATTTTGATGGATTCCATCAATTATGATGATCACGAGAAGGAGCTTATAAGCCTAGATCTCTCGATATCAACCAAAGGGAGTAGTTTCTCGACCGATGGGAGACCTATCTAACCAAAGGAGTGCCTTTCAGTTTGCAATGATCAATTCAAGGGTTGAAAGCTTAGGGACTCACATATTCCACTAAAAAAGATCACTAGGGTGAACAATTGCATTGGGCAACAAATCAAACCCAACCTAGGGCTAGCTGTCAATTTGTGATAATCATGCTATAAAGAATGAGTCATAGTATTATAACTTTTAAAGCAGGATGATTGTCGGGGAAATCTATTTATGGAAAAATAGATTGAACCTGACCTAAGGGTGACTACAGAGTGAGTACTGACCTAGGGATTTATCTCAACTTAGGTAGTCAGGCAATTCCTATAGGGAGTTCTGCTGACATTACCCTAAAAATAGGATGCCTGCTTGGAAGAAGGGGCCCTTTGGGGGCTTAAAATCCTAATCCACAAGCAAATTAATTTTTGTTTATTTTAGCTTGTTCTAACATGGACCTTGTTAGTTTGCGAGGGATCAAACTGAGAAAGAGCTTATATTAGCTTAGACCTATCTCAAATTTACTAAACCAAGAAAAATTTATGCATCCATTGAACAAATTCTCCAACCACAGGGGTGGCTACTAAGAAAGAGGAACTATCCAATCCAAAAGTAACTCGAGTAGTGTCTAAATGGGGTCACAAAGGAATTGATCCAAATAGAGTGCCTGTAGGGGATGGGGCTGGTAAAGGCTTAATCTAACACCCTAGAGAAAATTACATGTCTACTCATATATCTAATAGGTATTCCAACGAGAAAGCATGGGGACTCATATCTGCTAAGAGTGGTGTACTCACTGATGAGTCACTCGATAGCAACATCAACCAACCTAAGGTGCCCATCGGTTTGCAAAAATCAGCCTAGGAAGAAAGCTAAGGGATTCACATCCTCTTATAGCAGAACTGATTGCTATGATAGTTTGTCTTCTGCTCAACAGGTGCTATCCGACCTAGAGTGACTACTGAGTGAATGTCATTAGGGGACTTATATCAACTCAAAAGAAGTCAAGAGGAAAGGAGCCTTTGGGGGACTTATCCTAAACCTCAAAATATACTAGACCTAGTTAGAGCATGATGGCTAGTTCAAGAAGAAAGCATGGGGACTCATATATTTTTAAATGAAGTAAACATGAGGTAGCTTACTATCTAGGCAATGAAGAATACCATTCTAACACGGCACTCTTAGGTGTTACAATGATCAAGTTAGGAAGAAAGCTCGGGGACTCATATCCTCCAACAAATGACCATTGGGTGACATACTCTGAGGTAGTATGTGACCGACCAAAGCCTAATGAGTGAGTTTCACAAGGGTTTGCCCCCACATCAAATCGAGACAAAAGATTTGTGTTTATTTTATGCATGTGTTAAAAGGAATAGGATGCCTCTGGGGACTCTTACACCTACCTTAAAACGGAATTATGAAATGATGCCATGGATGGAAACAAGAATTCCCAAGAAAGGATGTCTTGGGTTCTCTCACACCTAACTTAGTTTTAATCAAAATAGGATACCTCTCGTTTTACACCTATTCTAAAAGCATCAAGAGATTGTGTTTATGTTGTGAAAAAGGGATAGGATGCCACCGGGGGACTCTTACACCTACCCTAAACACGTCATGGTGAATTCGCAAGACAAGCAAATAACACTTTGAAAGAAGAGAAGATTTGATGAATGGAATCAAATTTTTTTTATTAATGATATATTTTAAATAATTTCATGGGTAATATTTCTTTAGATAGAGCCCATTAATTTAAAGCATCGTGTTCTCCTTTATAATCAATAAGTCGATAAGATCCTCCTTGTAAGCCTCTACATGTGGGCCCAAGTGGTTCAAACTTGCCTCCCATCCTTCAATGGGCAACAATTGGTCTCCTTAGGACTAACTCAAGTTCTCCTACTTAGAAAGACTTGGGGCAGACTAGCTTGTTGTGAACTATAATCATCTTGGCCTTGTACAACTTGAGGTTCTGGCATGCTCATAGATGACTCTCCTCCAAACCTTTGAGCTCTTCTAACTGCAACTTTGCATTATGCTTTGTAGTGATCTTGTTACCCAGTGCTATCCTTAGTGATGGGAGTTGAACTTCTAAAGGAAGAATGGCCAAACCCATACTAAGGAAAATGAGTTGGAGTTGGAAATGTGGTGCGGTAGGCCCATAAAGCTTCAACCAACTGCTTGTTCTACTATCATTTGTTCTAATCAAGAGACTTCTTCAGTATCTGGATGAGAGTTTTATTGAATGCTTCTACTAAATCATTAGCTATGAGTAGTAGATGGTGGAGTATCTCCAATCTATACCATGTCTTCTGGTGAAAGTATTTATCTTCATGCTTTAGAATGTAGTACAATTATCGGATATAATTCATCGAGGCACCCCAAACATATATACAATATGGTTCCTGAAAAATTGAAGCACATGGTGAGCTGTGACCTTTCTAAGTGGGATGGCTTCCACCCACTTGGAAAAGTAGTCGGTAGCAGTTAAGATGAACCGATTCCTCTTAGAGGAAGGAAAATTGTTCAGAATTACAATATCGGTACCCCAACACTCAAATGGCCATGAAGCCAAAGTAGGGTGTAGAATGTTAGGTGGTTGATGGAGGGCCACACCATGCACCTGACATTGATGGCATCTCCTAGCTACGTCCATGCAATTTGTGATCATAGGCCAGTAATATCCAAGTCTTTTGATCTTCGCCTTCATCTTTGGATAGGATTGATGGGCTCTGTATAGACCTGAGTGTACCTAAGTTATAATACCATAGGCTTCATGTTTATCCAAAAAATGTAACCACATTTGATAAAAGGATTGGAGGTACAGGGTGCCATCAATAAGAGCATAGGAGAGAGCTCTCTGTTTCACCTGATGGACTTGTGACTTTTCTTGAAATAGTTTGCCAGTGTTCAAATAGTCTATGAACGGTTGCCTCCAATCTAGCTCCTTGTCCATTTTAGCAAAGACAACCTCCCCTTTAAGAGAAAGTCTCTCGATGAGTTCAAAATCAATAAGGGATAGGACTTGTCTATTTTAGACCCTTATTGAAATAGACTCATCTTCTGACATGACAATTCATTGGCAAGTTTAACTAAGGCATCTACTACTATGTTCTTTATTCGGGGAACTTTGTAGATGGTGACTTCAAGAATTTGAGCCAACAACTTCATGATATACTCATAGTAATGATGAAGCTTCTGTTTGAGGACCTAGTAGGATCTAACAATCTGGTTGATGACCAACTAAGAATCCCCAAAGATGTTGATGCTCTTGACACTGATAGTGATGGCTAACTCCAAACTGGCAATCAAAGCCTCATACTCAACTTTGTTATGGGTGCAGGGGTTGGAAAGATAATATAAGAATCTCATCACATTGGTAGTTAGAAGAACTATTCCCTTTCTTAGGAGAATAGATCTGCTTTTCACCTAAAAGAAGCGCACCATCAAAATATACATCTCCCATCGGCTTCCCTTAAGTTCATAATTTATTAATTGGGGAGATCATCACTAAGCAGAGAATCAATAGGAAGTGGGTGTGCTGCTAGAAATATTCTGGTGCCTATCCTTTTACCTCATGGAGGGGTACAAATGTGATATAAAATTATGAGAGTATCATGGACCAGTGAGCCAAACGTCTAGAAAGCATTGGCTGTGTCATGAGGTATTGCAGTGGATTGGTTCGAGAGATCAAGTTCACCTTATGAGAAAGCATATAGTGTTAGCTTCTAAGATGCAAAGATCAAAGCTATTCAATATTTCTCAATAGGTGGATAGTTTGCTCGCAAGGATCGACAACAAGGAGATAGTAGAGAGCACTTTCCTTCCCCATCATTGGCTTGGGCCAGAATGCTAAGAAATTCCAATGCAGATTATAAAGGATCGGGCGGATACTAGAACTAGCAGCTTCACCAAGTACTCTTTGATGTCTTTGAATGTGTGTTGGCACTTATCGTCCCACTTAAACTTGGCATCCTTTTTGACAAGTGCTGAGAATGGTTTGCATCTCTCTGATAGGTTTGAGATAAAGCATCATAGGACCATCCTTGAAAGGATGAGTTGAGTTAACTTTTAGAGGTGGAATTTCTAAGATAGCTTTAATCTCTTCAGGATCTATTTCTATTTTCCAATGTCAGACGATAAACCCAAGGAATTTTCCTGGAGCAACTCTGAATGCACACTTCAAGGGATTCATTTTAAGGTTATATTATCTTAACCGTTTAAAAACTACTCTCAAGTCAAAGAGGTGGTCTTCCTTTTCTCTGATCTTGACTACTAGATCATCAACATAGCACTCAACCTAATGATGGATGAGTTCATTAAAGATCTGAGTCATGGCCCGTTGGTATGTAGCACATTTTAATAAAGGCATGACCCTATAATGAAGAGATTCGATCAAGGTTTAGAAAGTAGTGTTTCTCATCTTCAAGAGACATCTTGATTTGATTATAGCCAGATGATCCATCCATAAAAGAAAAGACTGAATGAGATGAGGCAATGTCCACCATTAACTTTGGTATAGGAAGAGAAAACTCATCCTTAGGACATGCCTTATTTAAGTCCCTAAAATCAATGCTTTTGTGAATTTGGTCATTCTTCTTCTTAACTGGGATGACACTAGCTAACCAAGGAGGATATTTTTCTTCCCTGATGAAATCAAGATTGATCAGTTTCTTGACTTCAAAAATGACCTGTTGTTCAATTTCTAATCGCATGTGTCTAGGAGCTTGCTTAATAGGGGTAATGTTAGGGTCTATTGATAGCTTGTGGACTACTACATTAGAGAAATTTAAGTCATTGGTTTTTTTCTTCATTCAAAGAATGAACTAATGATGACAGATGAGGATTTTCTTCTTTCCCGAGGTTGATTTCTTTAAGCTTCGATTATTGAATGAATCTCCTCTTCAAATTCGGTGGTGCCTCTTTAACTTGAAGATCATCTGGATCATCTGAAGTTTCTGAACACACATTCTCATAAGAGTTGGTGATGTGTGAGAAGAAACTATCGAACTCTAAATGGTTGGTAACAATAAGGCAATAATCTTCATCATCGACAGGACCCACTGTACTAAATCCTAGTTCTACTCTGGATTTTGCTTTCCTACCTATGTAATTCCATAGCTTTTTAAAGTATTCTGACCTGTGCTTGCACCATGTGTGAGGAACTAAACCTTTCTGTATAAGATTTTTAACACAAGGTGAGTAAAAGTCAAAAGGTAATTTCATTCATTCTTTAAAAGTATCTTCCTCAAGTCCTACATCAAGCTCTAGACTTGAGGATGATGAACCCAAAAAGAACCTCTTCTGCTTCATGTCACTGGAAGACATAAGGACTTCTTTAACTACTAAACCTTCAACTTTTGAGATGTGAGGTTAGAGCTAAGGTTCCCAACTTGCCTAATTGTTTCACATAAATCAAATTTGAATACTTTACTTTGCTTGGAGGCTCTTCTCATTTGGATCAAAAGTCACCTCCAATGGAACCCGCTGAGTGGGGTTGGCTAGTATACTAATCACATTATACTCATCCTCCAAGCTGGATTCCAAGTCTATATAAATAGTACGGGTACTCCTATGAACTAGAACATGACCTCTATTGATTGAAGGGCAACGAGGGGGTCTCCCACCTGGAACTGCTCTCTATTCCTCGCTTCTACCCGGTAGAGGTTGAGCCATCTTGCCCACATGTCCATATGATGGAATGAAATATGGGTGGAATGTGATATGCAGGTCCACTTCTTCTTCAATTCACCTTTTTTGCTCACATGGACTTTTATTTTTCTTTTCATTTTCTTTTATCTTTTCTTTTGCTTCATTTTTTTTTTTGCTTTTATATTTGCATTTGAATTTTATCCAAGTTCATGAGAAAGGGTGTTTTGAGCAAGATAGTAGGTTGCATCCTGATAGATCTCAATCTAACTAAAAATGGCTTTTTGTCCCCATTAACATGGTACTCAATTCCATCTTTTATGAACATGATGCACTTATGAAGGGAGGATGGAATGATCTTGTTCTGATGTATCCAGGGCCTACCAAGCAAAGAAGTGAATGAAGTTTTTGAATTAATGATGTAGAACTTGGCTGTTCTAGTCACTGATCTCCAATGGTAACAATATAGAACCTAAAGCTCGCTCACCTTGATCATTGAATCCTCTCAACATCATCCTATCTCCTCGAAATATAGAGATGTCAATCTTTAAATAGGCAAGGGTCATTAGACTCATAATTTTCACCGATGCACCAAAATCCATGAGAACCCTGGTGAGTTCGAACCTATCCATGTCAACTGTGATGAATAGAGGACGGTTGTGCTCCAAGTCCACCAATAGAAGGTCTTCATCTATGAAGGTGATGCCTTGGGCTTCTTTTGCATGGTATGCTTCCCCACCTATAGTGGCCAGCTAAGCTAAGCATATTTTAGGATCAAGGATTGCCTTGATTAGTGATTCCCTCATCTCTTTAGATAAGATATGGGTATTGTATATGCTTAGCTTCGATAATAACTTTCCTAGATGAGAAAGGATAGCCACTGCTAGTCTTCCACAAACATATCCAAGGGTGGAGTACCTGGAAGGGCTTCTCAATCTTTAGTACCAATGACTTATTTCCCCATCTAAAGGTGTTCTAGGAGGTAGAACCTTGCCACTACGAGGTTAACTTTGGTAATCTCTTGAGGCAAGGTGGTAAGGTTCTACGCACTTCTCACACAACTTCTCTATGGGACTCTGGAATTAGATGATTCCAAATTTATCTCAAGAGGTGAACCCATAGTATTTAGAGTTGGAAGATCCAACTCTGAATCAGAAAGAGGAAGATCAAAATTATTATAGTTAATTAGACTTGAAGAGTTATCATTTGGAATAGAAGAAGACAACTCAGAAAGACATATAATTCAAATTAGCTTTATTCTTCAATTTCTTGGATTTATTTGGAGGTACAAAGTAGAAGTCAAGTAGAGTGAGTTGAGTAAGGGATTTGATTTATCCACCGATACAAGAGTTCTACTTGTAGAAGAAATAGAAGAGCTAGTCAAAATGGAAGAAGTCACCGAAGTTACAACTAAAGGTCGGAGGTTGGACACGATGCTGGTCGTGCTAAGGGCTATCCCCGGCAAACACACATGTTTGCTCACGAGCTCCCACCTTCCTAGAGTTGGCAGGCAACTTGCAAACCTTCCTTGGTGTTGGAGGTTTAAGTTGAATCACCCTGGAAAGCTTCAATTATTTTGAGATTTTAGACAAAGAAATGTCCCAACCTTATTTTGGTTTTGGTAGATCACTTGTATCCCCAAGGATTACCTAATGGAACTAGAAGGTTGTTCCACAAGGTATTCCTTTGGGATAACTATAACGGTCTTGAAACTGTTCAAGCTGTGAATGTGAAGCAATCCTCCAAAACATGGCCTTGCATATGGTGGTAAGGGAAAAATTTTTGGATCGAATTTTTCCTACTTCCTCGGTCTACAGGGTAGCTAAAATTAAATTTCTAAGAGATTCTTAAAGATTTTCTATCCTCCTCTTAAAAGGATAAAGTTTGTTTAACTTATCTAAAAGAGTAGGTGACCATAGCTACTTGGTGGTAGATATGCATGTAGCCAGTGGGTATGGTTGAGGAGGTGGTCACAGACATGGAGGCTATAGTGGAGGCTAGTTGCCTCTGGTGGCAAAGGAGGTGCAAACGAGGTGGTCTCTGACCGATCTCTAGTCTGCTTCCCTTGTCAACCGCTACTGCTCATGGTTTCTTCTCATGGACCTTTTGGGATTTCTGCTTGCACAACTGATCTGGAAAAGGCAACTATTTAGCCTCTCCTTGTAAACTAGCTTCCTTATTTATTAGCTTCCCAAATGTCTTTTTAGTGAAGTCCTTAAGCATGAAGGTGATCGAGCCATGAATATTCTTCAAGAGAATCTGGCATGTTTCTGCATATGGTTCACACTTCATACTCACCATCGAGAATATAATCAACAAGTGACTCACCGAGTGTTGTTGTGACATAACGATCATATAGTAACCATTTGTTGAGCTCCAGAAATCTCTTGATGAAGAGTTGCTCTAACTCAAAGAAATATCTTATTGAATCAAGGCGTTCAACATGTCAATCAAAAGAAATAC
Source organism: Cymbidium sinense (assembly GCA_021442155.1). Taxonomy (NCBI): domain Eukaryota; kingdom Viridiplantae; phylum Streptophyta; class Magnoliopsida; order Asparagales; family Orchidaceae; genus Cymbidium; species Cymbidium sinense. The sequence continues at coordinate 130,559,920 of CM038224.1, forward strand.
CTACTACTGACAAAGAGTCTAAAGAGTGAAGCATCACTACCACCTGTGTTGTAATAACTAGCCCTAAAGTGAGCTATATGCTACTTAGGGTTCCCACTACCATCAAATTTCTTGAAGGAAGGAGGCATAAAACCCTTGGTATACTAGATAGCATCAAATTCCTCTAGGTAGGGTCTACCCTTTGGAACTGATGATCCTCTTCAGGATTGAACCAAAGCTTCCTTCACCTGCTTCTCAACAATGGATTTTAGATCTTTTTCTTATATGGAGGTACTATCCACTACATTCCTATACAGGCTAGTGCTACCTTGCTCAACGGGAGGTAGAGTCTTAACTGGGTCTAATACATGCACTAGCTCAGGCTGACTGAGATTGATTATAATGGGATGAACTAGAGGGGCTTATTTCTGAAGCACTGACATTGCTATTAACAAGTCTTGTAACTGATGTGCCATCCTATCAATCTTCTCATCCTTCTACCTTAAGGTGTTAGATTCTATGTCCTCTTAATCAACCTCATCACCTTCCATGGTGTGTTGCTCCCTAAGAAGAGATCCTCTAGTATCGACCATGCATACTCTAACTGAATTTCCCATCAAGTCATCTTCGTTGGGATCGTCTTTCTCACTGTGCATACCCTAAGCTCTCCTTCTTCCATAAAATAATATGCAACTATCTCATCTAAGGAATGATCTAACTCTAGGTATAAATAGTTTAGCTAACCGTGTGATCGCTATCATGAACTAGGAGGCACCTGACTTCACCTGTCATTAGGGAGTCAATCTTGTGTGGACTTTACTCACTAGAAGAAAGATACTCTTGATTGCTACCGGATGTGGGGTAACAATCCTAGGATGATCCTCTCCACTATTGCAATCAATCCATCTAGAATATCATAACTATCATCATCTCCACATCCTGAAAGTGGTGAAAGAATGACCATGCTCTGGTCGCCACTCATCGCACACCACTATGGTAGAAGGTCAAGCAGGAGAGCTCGGCCCTACCATAATGGGTGGTGTAAGAGGAGTAGGATCCCTTGGTCATAGCTGGATCATCAACGGTGTATGTTTTTTCTCAGATGCGGCCTTCATGGACTTAGATGGAATGGGAGATGCTGTAACATGTATTGGCGATGGCGGATGAGGGGTAGAGCGATGGGTGGAGACCACTAACTCTATGCGAACTATCCCCTATGGTGGATGGTCCCGAGAAGAATGCTATCGCGATGGTCGCACGGTAGCATCGAGCTAACATCAACCAAAGTAGAAGCGGCTTACTAACGGTTGAACCTCCATTGCTCTCTACTAGTAATGTGTGATGAATGGGCCTCACGGGCCCTCTCCTGATGAATCTGCCTCCCTATGCTACTAGGGATAACATATCAAAGGTTAAACTGCATCTCAGACTCTGAGTGTCCGTATGGTCCGCTTACCTAGCATAGAATAGATCGAAGGCCAGCGTAGGACCTCCTACTCCTAGAAACTGCAAGCTACAAGTGCACCACTGGAGGAGGTGATGAATGAATCTTCCTAGCATCCTCTCTGCTTGATCCCTAGAGAGGATGAAACTGGTTTTCTATAACTAGTGGTGAAGTGATGATGGGAGACTCATCCATGGCTGATCGAGTTGCTTCCTCTAGCTCCCTAGCTATCCGAGTGTGGAACCGCTTGATCATACGGTTCTTTTTCCTATGCTAGGTGTGGGTAGGATGAGAGGAGTGTGAGCTAGACCCATATTCAAATATGGGGGAGGCAAGCCCTAAAACTAGAGGAGCCTTACCCTTGGAGGGTACAGATCGTAGGGTGCTAGCCCACAGTGGGGCAACATGGGCAACTCTGGGACAAATTGCAACTGGAGTTAGTATTATATCGATAATACCGAACGTAATAAGGTCTATGGTACCGCCATACTTTTCGTGAGGAGACATCCAAATCAAGGTAAGTCTATCCCATGATGGCTTCGCCCATCACCTTCATCCTGCTGGTGAGGGAATGCCCTCACAAGTGATATTGGCCCCCTCAAATGTCGGCCAAAGTGAATCAAGAGGGTATGGACTAGACGGGGGAAGTTAGCCTGATCTAAAGTTAGATTCATATCGTGAGGGATGGTGAAGATAAATTTTTGGAAACTAGCCATATCCAAAATTGTAGTAAACTGAAACTAAACTTTATTGTATTGACTGAAAAGAATCTACAATGAGCAATGAATTTGTATCAATTTTCTATCTCCATAGATTTTTAATTTTGAATTTTGAAGATTTGAACCCACATCCAACAACTTGGAAGTGTTAAGTGGGGTTTCAATTGATTTAAGATGATTGATTAAAGGAGGAATTTGAGTATGAATCCAAACTTCAACAAATTTAAGTATGTTGAAATATGGATTCATAATTTTTGATAGGATTCTTCCATAGGTTCATTGATCTTTTGAATTTGAATTTTTGTGATTTTGAGGACCCTTTCCTTTAACAAATTTTGGTATGATAAAGTAAGGTCCAATTGATTTTATTTTGTTTGATTGATTTCAAATTTTACTTACTTAGCAAATTTTGGTACACTAAGTGAACTAAAAGTGATTGCTTCTTTTTGTGAATTTTGTTTTGATTTTGAAAATTTTGGAATTCTTACTTAGCAAATTTAGGTATGCTTAGTGAAGAATCCAATTGTATTTTGTTTAATTTTTAAAAATAGGATCCTTAGCATATTTAGGTATGCTAAGAAAATCCTAAGTGTTTCATTTGTTTGGAATGTTTTGATTTTTGAAAGGGTAGAACCCTTAGCAAATTTGGTATGCTAAGGGGATCCTAAGGAGCTTCATTTTATTTTGGATGTGTTTTGAAAGTGGAAATCTAACTTTAGCAAATTTAGTATGCTAAAAGTGAAATCCCACTTGGTTTTCTGAAATGGAAATTTCACTTACCAAATTTGAGTATGCTAATTGAAATTCCAAATGGAGTGTTTATAATTTTGATTTCATTTTTTGTTTTGAAAATGGAAACTTCTCCTTAGAAAATTTTCTACGCTAAGGGAAGAATTTCCAAAGGTGTTTGAGAAATTTTTGTTTTGACTTTGGAAACTTCACTTAGCAAATGCTAGATGAGGTTCCAAAATATGTTTTGAAAAATGTTTGATTTTTGATTTGGAAACTTCACTTAGCAAATTTGGGTATGTTAAATGAAGTTCCAAATATTGTTTGAAAATTTTGAAATATGATTGTTGATTTTGATTTTGGATTTAGAAAGTTCACTTAAAAAATTTGGGTATGTTAAGTGAAATTCCAAAATGTTGTTTGAATTTTTTTTATTTTTGGATTTTGGATTTGGAAACTTTACTTAACAAATTTGGGTATGTTAAAAGAAGTTCCAAATATTGCTTGAAAATTTTTGAAATATGATTGTTGATTTTTGATTTGGAAACTTCACTTAGCAGATTTGAGTATGCTAAGTGAGGTTCCAAATGTATGTTTGAAATTTTATTGAAATATGATTGTTGGAATTTTAATTTTTAATATAGGGGACCTCCATTCAACAAAATTTAGGTATATTGGAATGGAGATCAATTTTATTTTTGAAATATGAAATTTTTGTGTGTGATTGTTACTTTTTGAAAGAGAGGAATTCCAACTTTAAAACATATGTGAGATATTTTTAAGTGGGATTTCCTAAAAGATATTTTATTTTTAGTTGGGAATGAAATCTTCATTTAATAAACTTAAGTATATTAAATGAAGATGTTCATATGCACTTTTTGAAAATTTTTATTTTGTTTACAAATGAACTTTCTATTCAATAAGTGTGAGTGTATTGAAATAGAAAAATTCATGTATGCATTTGAAAATTTTTATGATTATGATTGCGATTTTTGGAAAAGTTGATTGTTCATTTATTTTGAAAATGAAATCTTCATCAAAGTGCATTGAAGGAAGCTGTTCATTTGTGCTTTTGAAAACAAATATTATTAATTTTATTTTTGAAAATCCCTACATGTAATAATTATGGGAATTGTAAAATGAAGGTGACAAAATTTTGTGGAAAATATTTTATTAAGTGCATTTTTTAAAAAGGTGCTTTTGAAAAAGCAAAGTTCTTTATGGAAGATTTATTATTTTAGGATGAACCTTTCCTTATCATGAAAATGATGAGGAAGTCTTAAGGATGTTTCTTTTTATTTAGATCTTTTCATTTTACCCATTGGAGAACCCAATAGGGGTTTTAAGACCAACAAGGAATGCAATCTTAAAACATAAAGATGTTGGCTAACTCAACTCAAGAATGAAATGAGGTAAGTGTCAACAGAAAGAAGGATAGTCTCGAATTCATACCAAAGTATAAACCCACTATCGATACTCAAAGATAATGATCATTTACCAAAGATGGAGAGAGGAACCATCCCTAGAGGAGTCGCAAGAAAAATCTATGGTTAAAAATTTCTATAGGGGTCTCGGAGTCCCCTTACAAATATATTGGTGAGAAATGAAAGAGGATATGACCCTTATAGAAATTCATCATTTTAAGATGTCACGTAGATCCATAGATATACTTATTCAAGTGATCAAGAATGACATCAAGGTATAGTGTACTATCTCGAAAGACAGAAGTCACTACCCTTTAATGGACATAATCACCTCAACAAGGACTCTAAAGATGGTGGGTCGCATATGCATCGAGATTCTTCCCTAGTGTACATGGAAAAGTAAAGCATGATTTATTTTAAACCGGGTTCATTAAGTTCCCTACAGGGGCAAGCCCCCATAGTTAATTACATCCTATGGGACTGCCCTTAGGAAAACTCGACAAGGTAAATGATCATTGTCTCTGATGATTTCAATAAGAAAGGACTATCAATCGATTGGTTTATGTTTGAAGATCAAAATGGGATTGATAAAAAAAGGAAGTTATTATCGAAGCCAAAATGAGAGATAAGTAGGAGATGCCCACGATGCTAGGAAACCTAACTAGCATCTCAAACTATCTTATAGTTGGGCTTTACATTTTGGAAATTGATTTAGTTTATTTGAGTTACATTTTTCATTAGAATTTTAAGACGTATTATTCCTTAAAATAAGATTAATGACATTCCTAAGAGGTGAGGAATTATGCTTATGACCCACAAAAGCAAGAAGCAACCTCAAAACCTAAATCTAGGTAACTTTGTCTAGGGCTGGAAGCACAACCTAAATCTAAAGTGAATAGTGGGTGATTGGTTTTCCTCCATAAGAAAGGACAAACCACTCGATACTCTGGACTTACAACCACCTAGGGGTGGCCGCAAACTAACTCCTCCTACAATTTTAAATACATGTAGGCAAGTCTTTATGCTTATGCAAGATAGTTTGTTATTATTTAGAAAGTGACTATGTCATTAAACTCACTCCTAAAGAGACTAGATCATGTAAAGGGACATGCTTCAAATGACCTAAATTGAATGAAATTTCAAATTTCATTTTATTTTCATTTTTGGACAAATATTTTGACTCAAGCTAATAGGATTTTTATGACTAATGCATGAGAAAAAAGATTATTGGCCATAATTAGTGAGAAGGGAGGATGTGAGTTTCCACCACGGCTCTCCAAGTTCAAGCTGAGTTTCTCTGGCAAAGGAGGAAACCCTCCAATGAAGAGTGAAATAAGATTCATTTATGCATGATATTATAAATAAAATGCTCATTCAGCTAAGGGGTTCTTTTATCTTGATTTTAAACCTAAGCTTTAGGTGAGATTATGAGTTGTTTAATTTTAATTTGAATTATTAAGTTGGGTAAAAGATTTCATTTTCTCTAAAAAGCCTAATCCACATCCAGGCCATACATAAGGCAAGGAAGAAACTTAGAAAATCATGCCACTTAATGTAAAAGCTAAACAAATCATCAATCAATTTATAAAGCTAATCGTAAAAAAGAATAAATGACTATGGTCGCACCACCGCACAAACCAAAATATCAAATATGTGTTTGCTCTACCCTTATACAACCTAGATTATAAATGAATCAAATTACAATTTAAGCAAAGAAATTTATTATTGTGGTGATCTTCAAGCTTTATTCTTCTTTCTTCCTTCTTCTTCTTTCTTCTTCTTTCTTATTCTTCTTTTCTTTCTTTGGTTCCTTCTTTTGATGATTGGAAGGTGGATTCTCCAAGGCTTCACATGGTGCATAAGATAAGATCATAGGACCAATGCTTGTCCTAATCCCCATAACAATCATTCCAAAATCCTAATTATACAAATTTTTACATGAAAAGAAAAAGTGGAAATCTAACTAACACCTGCAAAACAAAGGTTACCTAAAACATACCACACAAAGCTCAAGCATGTACATTGGACTTATCACCCCACACATGGGTGACTAAGTTCACGTGGCATATGGATTATGCTTAGGGGTATAAAGCACCTGCAAGCAAAAGTATTTATATTTTTATTTATGATAGTGCCCCTTAAGCACAATCCCCTACAGAAAAGAATAAGTAGACTAAGCACATCCTACCATTCATTCTATGAGCATACACCCTAACATCCAGTCTAAAGCATATATCACAAAATAAAACATAACATCAAATTATGTACCAAACTAACCTAAGGCTAGAAGTGGTGACTTTGGCTAATGTGTGTGCTTTGAAGGTTTGTCTGGTATACTTAGCTATGGCTTTAAGTTCAAATTTTCTAAGTGTGGAGAACTTGTTCAACTTAGAAGAGGGTTTCATTTAAATTTTTTAAATGTTTTGGGTTGATTTTATTTCATGTTTTGATTTGGTTTAAGTGGATCCTACAATTAATTACTAAGTTATGAAGAGAGGGAAAGAGAAGAGAACCACTCTTTCATTCCCTAACCTATGTAATTTCTAAAGTAGATTCACATTTTAGTTTCATTTAGGTGAATGTTTTGATTACATCTTTTGATTAATCCTACATTTAGAGTGTGTAATCCAATGAGTAATAAAAAGAATTTGGTCCAATGTTTGCCAAATTCTAGAGTTTTGCCAATTAAAATTTGAACCCTTAAAGACAATATCAATCAAATTGCAATCAAGGATCATATTGGAAAATTATTCTATGGAATGAATATTAGGAGAGAAACCACCGCTTCATTTAGAAGAGAATAAAATAGTGTTAAAATCCCTCACCAACAAACCAAGGTTTATTGACAGAGGTTGCAAAATTCCTCAAATTTTCCTAAAGAAGATTTCTACCGATCTATTACAAGATGCATACAAAGAGTCCAAAACACAATCACCATAAGATATTTGAGCATTGACAACTTATTGAAAATCATCAAGAATGGAAACCACCACAAAATTATTCCAAAAAAACCAAATTTTATTACTAACATTAGAGAAAAATTTATTAAAACTGATCATTCTAGCAACATGGTTAATTTTGTTTGTGTGAATAAGAGCCTCCAAAATAATAAGTAAAGAAATATTATGACTGTGAGAAATGTTTCTAATACTCTTATGAATAGACTGGGTATCGATCCCTCTAACATTCCAAATAGGAAAATTAAACATAAGGAAATAAAAAAGGTATTAAGAAAAGGTTAATTAAAATAGGAGAGGGAGGTCGTAGTAGATCTAGTGTTTTTAGAAAATTTTGGAGGGATGTTTTTAACTTTTTTTTCTTTTTAGCATGAGAAGTTTGGAAACCATTTCCTTTTCCCATAGAATCATCATCCATGAAGGATTTAGCAACATTAGTCATAGATTTACGGGAAGTCTTCTATATAAAAGTGAGTTCTACTTCTTCCAAGTTATTAGAATTTATTAGAGGAAAATGAGCATCAAGTATAGGAAGCGAGGGAGTTGAAACAGATTTATTAAGAAGGCGAGGGTGAACATATATCCCTTCTTCTTCAATACCTAGATTATTTGACAAAACCAAATATTTTTGAGAATTTAAATCATCCTTAAAGTAAAGTCAAGTTTTTCAAACTGAATATCATTAGAAATAAAATCCATATTCTCTCTTGAATTTGAATGACGCATAACATTGATATCCTCATTAATATTTTCAATTAAAGCATCATTTTTATTAATAAAAAATGGTAAGGATGCGAGGATCGACTTAGAGAAAAAATAATTGTCAACAAAAGTTTAGAAAAATTATTATTTTCTACATTAGAAACCTTCAATTGCATAGAAGAAATAAGAGGTAAAACAACCTAATTAGGAACATTCAATGAATCTTTTTTTTAGTTAACTTTTTGATATTTAACAGTGGTAACCTAGGTTAAACAATAGTTTCATGAGTTTTTTTTAGGTGAGGATGCAGAATGAAACATTCAGAATTATCGTGCCCATGGATTTTACAATGAGAACAAAAGACATAGAAACTTTTAAAATCAACTTTCTGCATATAACTATAATATTCAGATCCTAAATAGATTTCTTTGGGGTGTTTCTTAGTAATGTCCAATTCAATAAGGAATCAAACTAAAGAAGGTCGAGATTATGTAGCTGTTGCTTGATCAATTTGTAATGGCCGACCAAATAAAGCACTCATAGAAAAAAGGAATTGATGATTAATGAAATGAATTCACATATTGGGGAGAGAAATCCAAACCAGAATGATTGGAGATTCTTCCCTAATATCAAGTTGTGGAGTCCATTTTAGTAACCTATTTGTAAATTGAAAACAAAATAAGAATGACGAGAAAAATCACATGAGTATTCCAAATTATTTGTTAATTGAATCAAAATATGGGGAGGATCAATTAAACAAATCATAAAAGCACCCGAAAGTTTTAGACTATGAAAGAAATAGTGAATTTTTTCCAAATAGGCCTATGAAGAGTAAACTTTCCAACCAAGGTGAATTCAAATGGCTTAACAAGCTTTTCCACAATTAGATCAGAGCACATAACCATAGGCATGCCTTGAAAAGAAGTCAACATAAGTTTTAAGGACTCACATGAACAGCTATCATTACTAATAAGGATGTCTTCAAATGATTTCAAAGAAGCCAAAGCCAAGGTAGTTTATGCCCTAGTAGGATCCATTAGATCCATCAGTTTCCCCTACAAAATCATCAGGGAAGATGCCAAGACACGGTGTCACTCCAAGTAAAACAAAAAAGCAGCCAATGTTCATCGATTCAGAAGGAATCTAGTGAGAATCATGCCAAATAGCCATCAAGCAGTGATCAAAAAGCCAAAAATGAGAGGGGAAAAGTGGAGTCTCCAGAGCACGAGGTCGAGGGCTCCAACGGTGGGTGGGTTTGGTGATGTGCACAAAGGATAAGGATGTAGTCAACGCTGATTACCCGAGCTTACTAGGAATTTAGGTTTAGATTTATTAGATCTTAGGGTTTAAGTTTTTTTAATTTATTTAGCTACTTTATGTTTAGTTTAGTTTGGGTTTTGGGTTTAGGTTTGGGGGTTAGTTGGGGTTTAGGGGTTTGTATTTAGGTGGGTTTAATGTTTAGGGTTTAGGTTTAGGGTTTTAGTGTTTATGCATTTAGGGTCAAGGTTTAGGATTTTAGGTTTACAATTTAGAGTTTAGCATTTATGATTTAGGTTTAGGAACTTTATGGTTTAGGGTTGAGAGTTTATTGGGTTTTAGATCCAGAGTTTAGGGTTTAGGGTTTTTTTAATTAAGCAAACCGGTAAGTTTATTTTATTTAGTTTATGTTATTTTCTTTTTATTTTATTAAGGTTTATTTTTTTTATTTTTATTTTATCTTTATCTTATTTATTTATTTAGAGCTCAATTTTCATCTTCTTATGCCTTAGCGTGCTTATGAGTTTTTTTAGGCCTATTCAGATCTAGGGTGTGGCCCAGGCTCAAGTTTCAGTGGCCTAAGCTAGGCTTAAGCCCACCCAGCCCAGGGCAGGCCTTGAGTCTCAGTTTAGGCCTATTATTTAGCCTGCCCAGGGCTCAGCTTCCCTGGGCTAGGCTCAGAGGTTTTGGTCTGGGGGCCTAGGGTTGTGGCTAGCCAGGCTCCAGGCCCATGATAGGATTAGGCCCAGTGGTCTGGCCTGGGTCAGATCATTTGGATTTATTCAAAAGTTTAATTCTTTAGTGTCATGAGCCTAGTGGTGGGTAGTTTTAGTTTAGGTTTATTTTCAAATTAAGTAGACCATTAGGTTTAGGTTCTTTAGTTTATTTTAGTTTATTTTTTATTTATTTTAATTTATTTTAATCTTTTTTATTTATGTTTATTTTTATTTATATTTAGTTTATTTTCTTTATGTTAGGTTTATTTATTTTAGTTTACATTTTTATTTTAGTTTATTTTTAGGTTTATGGTTTATGTTTATTTTTTTTTAGTTTTATTTTATTTTATTCTCAGCTTTATGTTTTATTTTTTTATTTTTATGTTTAGTTTAGATTTTATTCTATTTTTTTAGGTTTAGGTTTTAAGTTATTACTTTAAGTTCATTATTAGGTTTATTTTTCAATTTTAGGTTTATTTTATTTTATTTTATTTTTTTGGGTTTAGTTTAGTTTAGGTTTATTTATTTTAGTTTACATTTAGGTTTATTTTATTTTGTCTATTTTGGGTTTATATTTTTATTTATTTATAGGTTTATTTTGGTTTAGTTTTATTTAGTTTTATTTTATTTTATTTTAGGTTTATTTTATTTTATATTTTATTTAGTTTTATTTTAGTTAGGTTTTTATTTTTTCGATTTATTTTATTTTTTTAGTTAAATTTTGGGTTTTATTTATTTTATTTTAATTTAATTTTTTTGATTTTTATATTTTTAGGTTTAAGGTTTTTTATTTTAATTTATTTTTTAAATTTTATTTAGTTTAGGTTTAGTTTCTGTGGTTTGGTTTGGTTTCAGGTTTAGTTTAGGGCTTTGGGGGTTTATGGTTTAGGGTTGTAAGTTTTAGGGTTTAAGGTTTAGGTATAGTTAGGTATTTTTATTATTTTATTTTTATTTTTAAGGTTTAGGGTTTAAAGTTTAGCTTTTAGGTTTAGGGTTCAGGTTTTAGTTTAGGGTTTAGGGTTTTTGATTTTTCTTTTTAACAGAGAACAAATTCAAATTCAACATTTCTTCTTTTGATTTAAACAACCTTGTAACACATCTGTTTTCTAAGACAATGTTTATGACATAGATCAAGAATGGGCATGCATAAAATAAATCAAAAAACCTAGATAACTAGAATCATCTCTAGTATAAAGTCACACTTCCATAAGTTACAGCTCAGATCGACCGTTCTTCAGTTTCTCTAGTTCCCATTAGAACCACCCAAACCTCTCGAGTAGCAGGATCAACCATCATATCTCCGATCTCTCCCTCAGCCACCACCACATCTGTAACCTCCATAGCTCATCCCATCTCCATAACCACGACTGCTCTGACCACCACCTCCAGATCAACCAGCACCTCCATATCGCCTACCACCACTGTGATAATCGCAACCTACACCTTCGCCTCCACCATAATATCTAGATTGACCTCATCGTGATGTTCCCACAAGGTTATGCCCATTCTTAGGGTTTAGCCTATTAGATTTGGGGTTTAGGTTTATTTTTTAATCAATTAATTACTTTAGTTTATGTTTATGATTTGGGATTTAGAGTTTGGGGATTTAGGGTTGGGTTTAAAGTTGTGGTTTAGGTTTTGGTGGGAGGTTATGAGTGTGGAGGATAGGTCAGGAGAGGTTTGTTTAGGAGTAGGGTCAGCAGAGGTGGGTTCAGGTGTGGTTTAGGGTCAGCCTAAGTTTAATGGGTGGGGTGATTTAGGGTTTTTTAAATTTAGTAAACCCAGGTAGGTTTATTTAGTTTACTTGTGGTTTAGACTTTAGAGAGGGTCAATGGTTTAGGTAGAGTGGTTTAATTGCAGTGGATGGTGGGTCAGTTTGTTTGTGGTGTGGTCAGATTTTAATTTTAAATTTTTTATTTTAGAGTTTAGGTTTGGAGTTTGGGATAAGATTTAGGTTTTGATTTAGGGTTCAAGTTTTAGTTTAGTATTTTATTTTTTTATTTTAATAAAGAGCAAATGATTCAACATTTCATCTTTTGATTTCATCAACTAAGTAACACCAAGTTTCTAAGATACAAGTGATGACATGGAAAAAAATGAGCATACATAGAGCAAATCAAGAAAACTAGATAACTAGAAGTCTATGTTAAATACACAATCCATAAATTGAATCAATTGTTCTTCGCTTTCTCCAAGACCCATCGAACCACCACAACCTCTGAAGTGGATCAACCATCATATCCCTGATCTCTCCCTCCACCACCACCATGGTTGTAACCTCTGTCGCTCCTCCTCCCACCATAACCACCACTGCTCTAACCACCACCTCCGTTTCCACCAGCACCTCCAGATCCCCCACCACCACTACGATAACCACAACCTTCACCTTCGCCTCCATAGCCAGATCAAGACTAAGCTTGTTTGATGGTGATGTTCCTCCCATCAAGGTTCCCATCTGGAGATTAGATTTAGGTTTAGTTTATTTACAGTTTAGGTTTATTTTTTAATTTACTTAGTTACTTTAGTTCAGCTGTGGGTTTGGGGTTTAGGGTTTTAGGGTTTAGGATGTGGGTTTAGGATTTAGTTTAAAGTGGGGTTTAGGGTTTGTGGTTTATTCTTTAGTTTGGATTTGTGTCATTTAGTTTTGTGGTTAAGTTGGTTTAAAATTTAGGTTTAGGTTTAGGTTTTTAGGTTTAAGTCAGGGTTTAGGGTTTGGGTGTTTAGTTTAGGATTTATGATTTAGGGCTTGGGTTTAGTTTAGGGTTTTAAAAAATTTAAGTAAACCAGGTTTAGATTTATTTAGTTTATTTTATTTATTTTATTTTATTTTAGTTTATTTTATTTATTATTTCTATTTAATTTAGTTTATTTATTTTATGTTTATTTATTTTAGTTTAGGTTTTATTTTAGTTAATTTTTTAGTTTAGATTTAAGTTTAGGTTTATTTTTTATTTTATCTTTAGCCACATTTTATTTTATTTTATTTTAAGTTTAAGTTTTATTTTATTTTTAGGATTAGTTTTAGTTTATATTTTAAGTTTATTTTTTTATTTATTTAGTTTAGGTTTATTTCATTTATTTTATTTATTTTGGGTTTTAGGTTAGGTTTTGCATCATTTATTTAGATTAGTTTATTTTAGTTTAGGTTTAGGTTTATTTTATTTTATTTTATTTTAGTTTTAGGTTTTTTTTTAGTTTAGGGTTTAATTTTATTTTTATTTCTTTTTGGTTTTATTTTAGTTTAGGTTTTATTTCATTTCATTTTTTTATTTAATCTAGTTTAGTTTTTACTTATTTTATTTTTTTTAGGTTTTATTTTATAGATTTAGTTTTTAGATTTTTGTGGTTTAAGGCCTAGTGGGATAGTTTTAGGGTTTAGGGTTAGATATTTTATTTTTTTTATTATTTTATTATTTTATTTTTTTTTAATTTAGTAAGCTAGCATTTTTTATGTCATTTTGTTTATTAGTTAATTTTATTAATCTTAGTTTATTTTATATTTTATTTTATTTAGGTTTATTTTTAGTTATTTAGTTTATTTATTTTAGTTTAGGTTTTTTTATTTTAGTTTATTTTTTGGTTTGTAGGATTAGGTTTAGGTTTATTTTTTAGTTAAGTTTTATTTTACTTTATTTTAAATTTAGATTTTATTTTTTATTTTTAGTTTAGGTTTAGGTTTTATTTTAATTTTTTTAGGTTTAGGTTTTAGATTTTAGGTTTATTTCAAGTTTTATTTAGTTTATTTTAGGTTTATTTTAATCCATTTTATTTTATTTAGTTTAGGTTTACGCTTAAGTTTACATTTTAGGTTTTGATTTAAGTTTATTTTTTTTTAAGTTTAGGTTTTTTTTTAATTTTTTAGGTTTTATTTTATTGATTTTAGGTTTTATTTTAAGTTTATTTTTTAGGTTTAGGTTTTATTTAGTTTTATTTTATTTTATTTTAAGTTTATTTTATTTTTTATTTTATGTTTAGTTTTATTTTAATAAAACATTTTATTTTTAGTTTTAGGTTTCATTTATTTATATTTTATTTTTTTATAGGTTTAGTTTAGGTTTTAGTTAATGTTGTTATTTTATTTTGTTTTATCTTTTATTTATTTTTTTTTTACATTTTATTTAATTTAGGTTTAGGTTTTAGCTTTTTGGATTTATTGTTGTGATAAGTATGGTTTAGTGTGGTTTGGGGTTTGTGGTTGGGGTTTAGGGTTTAGTGGTTTAGAGTTTTAGATTTAATGTTTAAGGTTTAGGGTTTAAGGTTTAGTTTTAGACTCAAGTTTTAGGTTTAGGCGTGTTTTAGTTTAGGGTTTTGGTTTTTTTTTTTAAAGAGAACAAATTTGATTCAACTTTTCTTTATTTTGATTTCATCAACCAAGTAACACAAATTTTCTAAGACTCAAGTGATGTCAAAGATAAAAAATGAGATCACATATTCACCAACCTCCAGATCCCATCACCGCCTCCTCTTGCCTCCATCCACCACTACTCCTGACCACCACCTTCATAACCACTAGCACCTGCATCCCCACAACCACTGTAATCGCCACCCCTTCCACCACCGATCTAGATTGAGCTGTTGGCCATGTTCTCATCAAGGATCTACCCATTCTGTGGTTTAGTTTTTAGAATTTAATTTAATTTTTTAATTTATTTAGTTACTCAAGTTTATGTTTAGGGTTTGAGTTTTAGTTTTGGGTTTAGGTTTAGGATTTAGGGTTTAAGGTTTTTTTTAATTAAGTAAACCATAGTTTAGGTTTATTTAGTATTTAGTTTATTTTTATTTATTTTAGTTTACTTTATTTTTTATTTTATTTAAGTTTATTTTTTTATTTTTATTTAGTTTAGTTTATTTATTTTAGGTTTATTTATTTTAGTTTAGGCTTTTTATTTTAGTTTATATTTTAGGTATAGGTTTAAGTTCAAGTTTATTTTTTAGTTGAGTTTATTTTTTATTTTATTATTTAAGTTTTATTTTTTTATTTTTTTTACGCTTAGGTTTTTATTTTATTTTTTAGGTTTGGTTTTAGCATTTTGGTTTATTTTTAGGCTTTCTTTTTAGTTTAGGTTTATATTTCATTTATTCATTTTATTTAGTTTAGGTTTAGGTTTAGTTTATTTTAAGTTTAGGTTTTTATTTATTTTTAGTTTATTTTAGTTTATGTTTAAGTTTATTTTATTTTGTTTATTTTATTTTAATTTTAAGTTAAAGTTTTTTTTATTGGTTTTTTTAGTTTAGGGTCTGGTTTTATTTTTTTATTTCTTTTAAGGTTTATTTTTAGGTTTAGGTTTTATTGCTTCTTATTTTATTTTATTTTATTTTAGGACTTTTATCTTTAGTTTATTTATTTTTAGTTTAGTTTATGTTTTTTATTTTATTTTATTTTATTTTAATTTATTTTATTTTATTTTATTTAGGTTTAGTTTTAATTTAGTTTTTTTTATTATTTTATTTTTTTATGTTTAGGTTTTTTTTTTTATTTTATTTTAGGTTTCATTTAGATTTGGTTTTATGTTTTAGCTTTTAGGGTTTAGGATTAGGCTTTGTGGTTTAGGCTCAAGGTTAGGCCTGACTTAGCCAGGATTTAGTTCATGGTTTAGGATTTTTAAATTTTATTTAGTTTATTGGTTTTGTGCTTTATTTAGGGTTTTATTTAGGAGTTTAGGGTAGGGTTTGGGTCTAGGGTTTATGGTTTAGTAGGTTTTAGGTTAAGGTTTGGGTATTTTATTTTTATTATTTTTATTTTATTTTAAGGTTTTATCAGTTTAGCTTTTAGTTTAGGGTCATTTTAGTTTAGGTTTAGTTTTGATTTTTCTTTTAATGAGAACAAATTCAAATTCAACATTTCTTCTTTTATTTAAACAACCTTGTAACTTTTTTCTAAGACACTTTACATAGATCAAGAATGGGCATGCATAAAATAAATCAAAACCTAGATAACTAGAATCATCTCTAGTATAAAGTCACACTTCCATAAGTTACTTAATTTCTTGGTTCTATTAGAACCACCCAAACCTCAGTAGGATCAACCATCATATCTATCTACCACCACATCTCAGAACCTCCATCGCCATCCCATCTCCATAACCATGATTTCACCACCACCTCCAGATCAACCAGCACCTCCATATCGCCTACCACCACTGGGATAATCGTAACCTACACCTTCGCCTCCACCATAATATCTAGATTGACCCTAGTTGATCGTGATGTTCCTGCCGTCAAGGTTATGCCCATTCTTAGGGTTTAGGCCTATTAGATGTTAGGGTTTAGGTTTATTTTTTAATTAATTTAATTACTTTAGGTTTAGGTTTATGATTTGGGATTTAGAGTTTAGGATTGGTTGGGTTTAAGGTTTAGGTTTAGGGTTTGGGTTTAGGTTTAGGTTTATTTGTGTTTGGGTTTTGATTTTTTAGTTTTTTAAGGTTTTTAGGATATTTTAGTTTAGGTTTTTAGGTTGTAGGTCATGTTTAGTGAGTGGGTTTAGGGTTTAGTTTATGCTTTAGTAGAATTTGGGTGGATTTTAAAGAAACCCAGTTTAGTTTATTTGGGTTTTAGTAGAGTTTAGTATGGTTTTTAGGTTGGGTAGGTTGTAGGTTTAATGTAGCAGGTTTAGGGGTTTTGGGTTTTAGGGTGGGTTAGGATTTGATTTTAATTTTTTATTTTAGAGTTTAGGAGTGTGGTATAAGATTTAGGTTTTCGATTTAGGGTTCAAGTTTTAGTTTAGTATTTAGGGTTTTTATTTTTTTTATTTTAATAAAGAGCAAATTCAGATTCAATATTTCATCTTTTTGATTTCATCAACTAAGTAACACACCAAGTTTCCTAAGATACAAGCGATGACATGGAACAAAAATGAGCATACATAGAGCAAATCAAGAAAACTAGATAACTAGAACAGTCTCTATGTTAAATACACAATCCATAAGTGGCAAATTGAATCAATTGTTCTTCGCTTCAAAGACCCATCAACCACCACAACCTCGTAGGGATCAACCATCATATCCTGATCTCTCCCTCCACCACCACCATGGTTGTAACCTCGTGCTCCTCCTCCCACCATAACCACCAGCTTAACCACCACCACCATTTCCACCAAAGACCTCCATCCCCACCCACTCGATAACCACAACCTTCACCTTCGCCTCCATAGCCAGATCAAGACTAAGCTTGTTTAATGGTGATGTTCCTCTCATCAAGGTTCTAGCCATTCTTGGAGATTAGATTTAGGTTTAGGTTTATTAGGTTTTACAGTTTAGGTTTATTTTTTTAATTTACTTAGTTACTTTAGGTTTGCAGCTTAGGGTTTGGGGTTTAGGGTTTAGGGTTTAGGGATAGGGTTTAGATTTGGGATTAAAGTTTAGGTTTAGGGTTTTGTGGTTTATTATTTTAGCATTTAGGATTTAGGTTACGATTTAGGGTTTGGGTAGTTTTATGTTTAAAAATTTAGGTTTATTAGGGTTTAGCATTTGGTTTAGGCTGGTTTAGGTTTAGGGTTAGGTTTAGTTAGGATTTAGATTAGGGTAGTTTAGGGTTTTCAAAAAAATAAAATAGTTTAGATTTAGTTTATTTATTTATTTTATTTAGTTTATTTTTATTTATTATTCTATTTAATTTAGTTTATTTATTTTATGTTTATTTATTTTAGTTTAGGTTTTTAGTTAATTTTTTTAGATTTAAGTTTATTTATTTTATTTTATCTTTAGCTTACATTTTATTTTATTTTAGTTTAAGTTTAAGTTTATTTTATTTTTAGGATTTTTTTATTTATTTTAAGTTTATTTTAGGTTTTATTTTGGTAGTTTTATTTTACTTTATTTTATTTAGTTTAGGGTAGTTTAGGTTTGCATTATTTATTTTAGATTAGTTTATTTTAGTTTAGGTAGGTTTATTTTATTTTGTTTATTTATTTTTTTAGTTTAGGGTTTAATTTTTATTTTATTTCTTTTAGGTTTATTTTAGTTTAGGTTTTATTTCATTTTTTTTATTTAATTTAGGTTTTTTACTTATTTTATTTTTTTATTTAGTTTTATTTTTTAGATTTTTTAGGGGTTTAGGGTTTAGATAGTTTTAGGGTTTTTATATTTTATTATTTTATTATTTTATTTTTAATTTAGTAAGCTGTATTTTTATGTCATTTTGTTTAGTTAGTTAATTTCTATTTAGTTTATTTTATATTTTATTTTTATTTAGGTTTATTTTTAGTTAGTTTAGTTTATTTATTTTAGGTTTATTTATTTTAGTTTAGGTTTTTTTTTATTTTAATTTATTTTAGTTTAGGATTAGTTTAGGTTTAGTTTATTTTCGTTAAGTTTTATTTTACTTTATTTTCTAAATTTAGATTTTATTTTTTAGGTTTAGGTTTAGGTTTTATTTTAATTTTTTTTAGGTTTAGATTTAGATTTTAGGTTTATTTTCAAGTTTTATTTTTTTAGTTTAGTTTAGTTTATTTTTAATCTATTTTATTTTATTTAGTTTAGCTTAACGTCTAAGTTTAGTTTATTTTAGGTTTTGATTTAGGTTTATTTTTTTTTTAAGTTTAGGTTTTTTTTTTTAATTTTGGGTTTAGGTTTTATTTTTATTGATTTTTAGGTTTTATTTTTAAGTTTATTTTTTTTAGGTTTTATTTAGTTTTTATTTTATTTTATTTTTTTATTTTATGTTTAGTTTTATTTTAATAAAACATTTTATTTTAGTTAAATTTAGGTTTTCATTTATTTATATTTTATTTTTATAGGTTTAGTTTTTTTTTTTTAGTTAATGTTATTTTATTTTGTTTTATCTTTTATTTATTTTACATTTTATTTAATTTAGTTTAGGTTTTAGCTTTTAGGATTTATTGTTGGATAAGTATAGGGTTTAGTGTAGGTTTGGGGTTTAGGGTGGGTTTGTAGAGTTTTGGGATTTAATGTTTAAGGTTTGTTTTAAGGTTTAGGTTTTAGACTCAAGTTTTAGGTTTAGGCTCAAGTTTTAGTTTAGGGTTTTGGTTTTGGTTTTAAGAGAACAAATTCGATTCAACTTTTCTTTATTTTGATTTCATCAACCAAGTAACACACCAAATTTTCTAAGACTCAAGTGATGTCATAGATAAAAAATGAGATCACATATTCACCAACTCCTCCAGATCCCCCATCACTACTCTTCTTGCCTCCAAATCCACCACTACTCTGACCACCACCTTCATAACCACTAGCACCTCCAGATCCCCCACAACCACTGTGTAATCGCCACCACCCCCTTCACCTCCACCACCAGATCTAGATTGAGCCTGGTTGATGGTCATGTTCTTGTCATCAAGGATCTACCAATTCTTAGGGTTTAGGTTTACTAGGTTTTAGAATTTAATTTAATTTTTTACTTTATTTTTTAGTTTATGTTTAGGGTTTGGAGTTTAGGCTTAGGGTTTGGGTTTAGGGTTTAGGATTTAGGGTTTAAGGTTTTTTTTTTAATTAAGTAAACCGATAGTTTAGTTTATTTAGTATATTTAGTTTATTTTTTATTTATTTTAATTTATTTTGTTTTTTATTTTATTTAGGTTTATTTTTATTTTTATTTAGTTTAGTTTATTTAGTTTATGTTTATTTATTTTAGTTTAGGTTTTTTATTTTAGTTTATATTTTAGCATAGGTTTAAGTTCAAGTTTATTTTTTAGTTGAGTTTTATTTTATTTTATTATTTAAGTTTAGGTTTTTTTATTTTGGTTTAGTTAGGTTTTATTTTATTTTTAGGTTTGGGTTTTAGCATTTTATTTTGGTTTTTTTTTTGCTTTTAGTTTAGGTTTATGTTTATTTTCAGTTTATTCATTTTTATTTAGTTTAGGTTTAGTTTAGTTTATTTTAAGTTTATGTTTAGGTTTTATTTATTTTAGTTTAGTTTATTTTAGTTTTAAGTTTATTTTATTTTGTTTATTTTATTTTAATTTTAAGTTAAAGTTTTTTTTTTTTTTTTTTATTTTAGGGTTTAGTTTTATTTTTTATTTCTTTGGTTTATTTTTAGGTTTAGGTTTTATTAAGCTTTTTATTTTATTTTATTTATTTAGGACTTTATTCTTTGGTTTATTTATTTTAGTTTAGTTTTATTTATTTTATTTTATTTTAATTTTATTTTTTATTTTATTTTATTTTCTATAGGTTTTAATTTATTTTATTTTATTTTATGTTTAGGTTTTTTTATTTATTTATTTTTTTAGGTTTCATTTAGTTATTTTATGTTTTTAGGTTTTTTTCTTTAGGGATTCAGCTTTGTGGTTTAGTTCAGTTTAGGGTTTAGACTAGCCAGATTTGTTTATGGTTTAGGTGGGTAGGGTTAAGGCTCAGGATTTATTTAGCTTGGGTCAGCATGCATAGGGTTAGGGGTTTAGGTTTAGTAGCCAGCATTTAGGTCTGGTTTAGGTTTTATTTGGTATTTTAGCCCTTTTAGTTTAGTTATGTTTATTTTAGTTATCTATTATTTTAGTTTAGGTAGGTTTTTATTTTTAAGTAGGTTTAGGTTTTAATTATTTTAGTTTAGTTTATTTTAGTTTAGGTTTAAGTTTATTTTATTAATTTAAGAGTTTTGGTTTTAGTTTAGGGTTTAGGATTTAGTTTTTTATTTCGTTTAAGGTTTATTTTTAGGTTTAGGTTTTTATTAAGCTTTTATTTTATTTTAATTTTGGTTTATTTTATTTTTATTTTATTTAGGACTTTTATTCTTAAGTTTATTTATTTTTTAGTTTAGTTTAAGTTTTTATTTATTTTATTTTAGTTTAATTTTATTTTTTATTTTATTTTATTTGTAGATTAGGTTTTAATTTAGGTTTTATTTCTTTTATTTTTTATGTTTAAGCTTTTTTTATTTATTTTATTTTAGGTTTCATTTAGTATAGGTTTATGTTTTAGCTTTTAGGGTTTAGGGATTAGGCTTTAGTTTTGGTTTAGGGTTTAGGGTTTAGACTTTTAGGGTTTAAATTTTAGGTTTATGGTTTAGGGTTAGGGTTTAGGGTTTAGGGTTTAGGGTTTAGGATTTAATGTTTAGGCTTTAGGGTTAGCATAGCATTTAGGGTTAGTT
This sequence comes from Cymbidium sinense, assembly GCA_021442155.1. Lineage (NCBI taxonomy): Eukaryota > Viridiplantae > Streptophyta > Magnoliopsida > Asparagales > Orchidaceae > Cymbidium > Cymbidium sinense. Next base: position 130,580,890 of record CM038224.1, read on the forward strand.
TAGGGTTTAGGGTTTAGGCTTTAAGGTTTAGGCTTTAAGGTTTAGGGTTTTGAGGTTTATGGTTTTGGGTTTAGGGTTTAGGGTTTAAGGTTTTTAGGGTTTAAGGTTTAAGGTTAGTTTAGAGTTTAGGGTTTAGGGTTTTAGGGTTTACGTAAGGTTTAGGGTTTAAAACTAGCATTAGGGTTTAGGTTTAGGTTTGGGTTTAGGATTATAGGTTTAGGGTTAGTTTAGGGTTTATGGTTTAGGGTTTATGGTGTAGAGTTTAGGGTTTAGGGTTTAGAGTTAGTGGAGTTTTTTTTAAAAGTTAAGTAAAGATAGGTTTATGTTTATTTAGTTTATTTTTTATTTATTTTAGTTTATGTTTTTTTACTTTTATTTAGGTTTATTTTTTTTTTATTTTAGTTCATATATTTTAAGTTTATTAATTTTAGTTTAGGTTTTTAATTTTAGTTTATTTTTTAGGATTTGATTTAGGTTTATGTTTATTTCTTAGTTTAGTTTTATTTTTATTTTATTTTTTAAGTTTATGCTCTATTTTTTATTTCTATGTTTTGGTTTAGGTTTTTATTTTATTTTATTTTTTATTTTATTTTTCTAGTTTAGTTTACTTTTATTTAGGTTTACTTTTATTTTTATTTTAGGTTTTTATTTTAGGTATATTTTGAGGTTTTATTTTTTAGTTTAGGTTTAGGTTTATTTTTAGTTTATTTTATTTTAATTAGTTTAGTGTTTAGGTTTAGGTTTAGGTTATTTTTCTTTAGGTTTAGGATTAATTTATTTTAGTTTAGTTTATTTTAGCTTAGGTTTAAATTTATTTTAATTAATTTATTTTAGTTTTGTTTTAGGATTAGGTTTTTTTTTTATTTAGGGTTTAGGTATTATTTTTTATTTCTTTTGAGGTTTTATTTTTAGGTTTATTTTTTTTAGTTTAGGTTTTATTTAGTTTTTATTTTATTTTATTTTAGGTTTATTTATTTTTATTTTAAGTTTAGTTTTTATTTTATTTAGGTTTTTTATTCATATGTTTATTTTATTTTATTTAGTTTAATTTAGGTTTTTTTAGGTTTTTTATTTTGTTTTATTTTTAGGTTTAAGTTTAAGGTAGGTTAAGTATTAAGTTTTAGTTTATGTTTTTGTTATTATTATTTTATTTTAGTTTAAATTTTATTTATTTATTTTATTTTTTGGTTTTATTTAGTTTAGGTTTAGGTTTTTAGCTTTTTAGGGTTTACAGTTTAGGGTTTAGGGTTTAAGGTTGGTTTAGGGTTTAGGGTTTAGGGTTTGGGGTTTTGGGTTTTGTGTTTTGGGTTTAGGGCTTAGGGTTAATGGTTTTGGGTTTAGGTTTTAGGGTTGAGAGTTTAGGGTTTAAGGTTTTAGTTTTTAGGGTCTAGGGTTTAAAGTTTAGGGTTTTTGGTTTAGAGTTTTTAGGGTTTAAGGTTTAGGGTTTAGGGTTTAGGGTTTAGGTTTTAGGTTTTGGATTCAGGTTTTAGTTTTTGGGTTTAGGTTTTTTAGTTTTCTTAACAGAGAACAAATTCTAATTCAACATTTCTTCTTTTAGATTTCAACAACCAAGTAACACACCAATTTTAGCAAGACACAAGTGATGACATAGATCAAAAATTAGCATGGATATCCACCAGCACCTCTAGATCTCCCACCATTGCTCCTCCCGTGTCCATAATGACCACTGCTCTGACCACCACCTCCATGTCCGGCTTTAAATCCCCACCTCCACTTGTAATAGCCTCCTCCTCCCCTCCATGTAGATCTAGGCACGTAGCTTATGATGTTCCTGCCGCCAAGGTTTTGCACATTCTTAGGGTTTAGGTTTAGGCTTAGAATTAGGTTTTAAGGTTTTGGTTTATTTTTTAAGTTACTTTAGGTTTAGGTTTAGGGTTTGGGTTTAGAGTTTAGGGTTTAAGGTTAGGGTTTAGGGTTTAGGGTTTAGGGTTTAGACTTTAGGGTTTAGAGTTTTAGGATTTATTCTTTTTGGGTTTAGGATTTAGGATTTAGGGTTTAGGGTTTAGAGTTTAGGGTTTAGGGTTTTAGGATTTATTCTTTTAGGGTTTAGGCTTGTTTAGGGTAGGGTTTAGGGTTTAGGATTTAGGGTTGTAGGTTTAGGGCTTAGGGTTTATGGTTTAGGGTTTAGAATTTAGAGTTTAAGGTTTTTTTTATTTAAATTAAGTAAACCAGAAGATTTGGGTTTATATAATATATTTAGTTTATTTTTTATTTATTTTAGTTAGTTTATTTTTTTAGATTTGTTTTTTATTTTTGTTTAGTTTAGTTTATTTATTTTAGTTTTTTTATTTTAGTTTATTTTTTAGGTTTACATTTAGGTTTAGGTTTATTTTTTAGTTGAGTTTTATTTTTATTTTATTTTTGTGGTTTAGGTTTAGGTTTAAGTTTAGGTTTAGGTTTATTTTATTTTGTTTATTTTATTTTTATTTTTGGTTTAGGTTTTTTTTTAGTTTAGGGTTTAGGTTTTATTTCTTTATTTCTTTTTAGGTTTTATTTTAGGTTTATTTTTTTAAGTTTAAGTTTTTATTTAGTTTTTATTTTATTTTATTTTATTTTGGGTTTATTTATTTTTATTTTATTTTAGGTTTATTTATTATAATTTTAAGTTTAGTTTTTATTTTATTTAGGTTTTTTCTTATTAGGTTTATTTTATTTTTTTAATTTAATTAAGGTTTCTATTTATTTTATTATTATTTTATTATTTTTTATTTCTTTTTTTACGTTTTGGTTTAGGTTTTACTTTAGATTTTTATTTTTTATTTTATTTTTTTAGGTTTAGGTGGTTTTATTTATTTTATTTTTAGGTTTTATTTAGTTTAGGTTTAAGTTTTTTTTATTTTTAGGGTTTATGGTTTAGGGTTTAGGGTTTAGTATTTTAGGGTATAAGGTTTTAAGGTTTCGAGTTTAGGCTTAGGGTTTAGAGTTTAGGGTTAAAGGTTTAGTGTTTAGGCTTTAGGGTTTAGGGTTTTTAGGGTTTAGGGTTTAGGGTTTAGTAAGTTTAGGTTAGTTTAGTAGGCATTTAGGGTTTAAAACTTTAGTGTTTAAGGTTTTTAGAGTTTAGGGTTTAAGGTTTAGGGCTAGTTTAGAGTTTAGGGTTTAAGGTTTTAGGGTTTAAATTTTAAGGTTTATGGTTTAGGGTTTAGGGTTTAGGGTTTAAGGTTTAGGGTTTAGGGTTTAGGGTTAGGGTTTGGGTTTAAGGTTTCAAGTTTAGGGTTTAGGGTTTATGGTTTAGGGTAGTAGGCTTTTGAGTTTAAGTTTTAGGGTTAGGTGTGTTTTTTAATTTCTTTAATTTCTTTAATTTTCTTTAATTATGTAAACTAGTAGGTTTAGGTTTATTTAGTTTATTTTCTATTTATTTTTTGTTTATTTTATTTTCTATATTGATTTAGGTTTATTTTTTATTTAGTTTACTTTTTTAATTTTGATGCATTTATTTTTATTTAGATTTTATATTTTAGTTTAGTTTTAGGTTATGGTTTAGGTTTAGGTTTAGGTTTTAGTTTAGTTTTATTTTTAGTTTTTTTTTTTTTTAGGTTTTCTTTTTTTTTATTTTAGGTTTAAGTTTAGGTTTTATTTTATTTTTTAGGTTTAGGTTTTATTTTATTTTTTTTTTTTAGGTTTAGGTTTTATTTTATTTTTTATCTATGGGTTTTGGGTTTTATTTTAAGTATATTTTTAGGTTTTATTTTTTATTGTAGGTTTCAATTTATTTTTAGTTTATTTTATTTTATAAAGTTTTGGTTTAGGTTTAGGTTTAAGTTTAATTTATTTTAGTATAGTTTATTTTAGTGAAGGTTTAGGTTTATTTTATTTTTTATTTAAGGTTTAATTTTTTTTTAAGGGTTTAGGTTTTATTTTTCATTTAGTTTTAGGTTTTATTTTAGGTTTATTGTTTAGGTCTAGATTTTTATTTAGTTTTATTTCCTTTTATTTAAGTTTATTAAATTTTTAATTTAGGTTTAGTTTTTATTATTTCCTTTTAGTTTAGTTTAGGTTTTATTTATTTTATTTTATTTTAGTTTTTATTTTTTATTTTATTTTTTCTTAAGGTTTAGGTTTTAGTTTATGTTCTAATTTTATTTTATTTTTTTATTTTATTTTGATTTAGTTTTATTTATTTATTTTATTTTAATGTTTTATTTAGTTTAAGTTTAAGTTATTAGCATTTTAGGGTTTAGGGTTTAGGGTATTTTTTATTTTATTATTTTTGGGTTCAGGGTTTAGGTTTTAGGGTTATCGTTTAGGGATTAGGGTTTTAGGGTTTAGGGTTTAGGGTTTAAGTTTTAGGTTTAAGGTTCAGGTTTTAGTTTAGGGTTTAAGGTTCAGGGTTTAGGTGTAGGTTCTAAATTTTGTTTATTTTCTAGGTTTTGGTTTAGGTTTAAGTTTATTTTTTAGTTTGGTTTTAAGTTTTGGTTTTGATTTAATTTTTCAAGGTTTAGATTCAGTTTTATTTTAGGATTATTTTTACATTTTATTTTTAGTGTAGGTTTAGGTTTATTTTTAATTTCTTTTATTTTATTTATTTTAGGGTTTATGTTTAGTTTATTTTAATTTTTGGTTTGGGTTTTATTTATTTTAGTTTAGTTTATTTTAGTTTAGCTTTATTTTTATTTTATTTTGTTTATTTTAATTTTATTTTAGGTTTACATTTTTTTTAGTTTAAGGTTTAGGATTTATTTTTTATTTTTTTTGGTTTTATTTTAAAGTTTATTTTTTAGGTTTAAGTTTTTATTTAGTATTTTTTTAGGTTTATTTTCTAGGTTTAGGTTTTTATTTAGTGTTTATTTTTTTATTTTAGGTTTATTTTATTTTTATTTTAAGTTTAGTTTTTATTTTATTTAGGTTTTTTATTCTTAAGTTTATTTTATTTTTAGTTTAGTTTGGTTTTATTTAATTTATTTTTTGGTTTATTTTTATTAGTTTATTTTATTTTAGTTTAGGTTTTCATTTTAGGTTTTATTTTATTTTTTGTTTAGGAATAGGTTTATTTATTTTATTTTTTGGGTTTTAATTAAGTTTAAGTTTTAGATTTTTTATGGTTTAGGGGTTTGGGGTTTAGGGTATAGGGTTCTGATTTTAAGGTTTAGGGTTTAAGGTTTTATGGTTTAAGGTTTAGCATTAGGGTTTAGAGCTTAAGGTTAATTTATAGTTAGTTTAGTTTAGGGTTTAAGGTTTAGGGTTTAGACTTTAGGCTTTAATGTTTTTAGGGTTTTGAGTTTTGGGTTTAGGGTTAGTTTAGGGTCTAGGATTTAGGGATTTAATGTTTTGGGGTTTAGGGTTTTAGGTTTTAGGTTTAGGTTTAGGGTTTTTTTGCTTAGTTCATAGTTTAAGGTTTATAGTTTTAGAGTTTAAGTTTAAGGTTTTAAGGTTTAGGTTAGTTATAGTTAGGTTTAGGGGAGTTTCTGATTAGTTTAGATTTATAGTTTAGGATTTATAGTTTAAGTTTTTTAGATTTAGTAGTTTAGTGTAGGTTTAGATTTAAGTTCTTAAGATTTAGGGTTTAGTTTAGGTTTTAGGTTTGAGGTTTAAGTATTTATTTAGGTTTATGATTTAGGGTTTATGATTTATCATCATTTAGTTTTGAATTTTAAGTTTAGAGTTTATAGGTTTAGTATCTTTGTGGTTTAGGTTTAGGTTAGTTTATGATTTATAGTTTAGGGTTTAGGGTTTTGAGTTTAGGGTTATAGGGTTTAGGGTTTAAGGTTTATGTTTTTTAAGCTTTGGGGATTAGGGTTTTGGTTTAGGGTTTAGGGTTTAGCTTAGAGTTTCCTGTGTAAGGTTTAGGATATAAGGTTTAAGGTTTAGGGTTTAAGGTTTAGGGTTTTTATTTTATTTTATTTTAGGTTAATTTTATTGTTATGTTATGTTTATTTTTTATTTTATTTAGGTTTTTTTATTCTAAGGTTTATTTTATTTTTTAGTTTAGTTTAGGGTTTATTTATTTTATTTTAGTTTATTTTTATTAGTATATTTTATATTATTTTTAGGTTTAAGTTTAGGTTTTAGTTTAGGATTATACTTTAATTTATTTTTCTATTTTACTTAAGTTTAAGTTTTTTTATTTATTTTATTTATATGGTTTATTTAGTTTAGGTTTAGGTTTTTAGGTTTTTAGGTTTTTAGGATTTAGGGTTTAGAGTTTAGGGTTTTAAGGTTTATGGTTTTGGGGTTTAGGGTTTAGTGTTTAGGGTTAGTTTAGGATTTTGAACTTAGGGTTTAGGGTTTAAGGTTTAGGGTTTAGGGTTTAGGGTTTAAGGTTTAGGGTTTAGGGTTTAGGGTTTTAGGGCTTAGGGTTTAAGGTTTAGTGTTTTTTAAGGTTTACGTTTATGGTTTAGGGTTTAAGGTTGTTGGTTTAGGGTATAGGGTTTAGGGTTTAGAGTTTTAGGTTTAGGGTTTAGGGCTTTGAGTTTAGGATTTAGGGTTTAGGATTTAGAGTGAAGGGATTTTCTTTTATTTTATTTTAGGTTTATTTTATTTTTATTTTCTGTTTAGTTTTTATTTTATTCAAGGTTTTTATATTTAGGATTATTTTATTTTTTAATTTAATTTAGGTTTTTATTTATTTTATTTTAGTTTATTTTTATTAGTTTATTTTATTATATATTTAGGGTTTAGGGTTTTGGGGTTTAATGTTTAGGGTTAGGGTTTAGGATATAGGGTTTTGGGTTTACGGTTTAGGGTTTAAAGTTTAGGGTTTAGGATTTACGGTTTAGGGTTTAGGGTTTAGGGTTGTAGGGTTATAGGGTTTGGAGTATAAGAATAATTCTCACCTCCTAGGCATTTGCTTCATCTTGTGTTAAGAAATCATAAGTTCTAAATTTCTAATGGAAAATTCAATTCAAACAAACTAAATCAATTTAAAAAATGTAAAGCCCAACTATAGGATAGTTTGATATGCGCGCTAGGTTTCCTAGCATGGGGTATCTCTAACTTACCTCTCATTTTGGCTTCGATAATAACTCCCTCTTTTGATTAATCCCACTTGATCTTCAAACATAAACTAATCGATTGATAGTCCTTTCCTATTGAAATCTTCAAAGAAAATGATCATTTACCTTAATCGAGAGTTTTTCTATGGGATCCTGTCCCTTAGGATGTAATTAACTATGGGGGCTTGCCCCCGTAGGGAACCTAACGAACTCGGTTTAAAATAAATCCTACTTAACTTTTTCATGTAAAGTAGGGGAAGAATCTCTGGTACATATGCAGACCCATCATCCATAGGAGTTGTTATTAAGGTGATTAGGTCCATTAAAGGGTAGTGACTTCTATCTCTCGAGATAGTACAATATTTCCTTGATGATGTACCCTCTCACCTGAATAAGTACATATGCAGATCTGCATGGCATCCTAAAAAGATGAATTTTTATATGCTTGCCTCTTTCATTTCTCCCCACAGATTTGAAGGCAACTCCCTATATAGAAATTTTTCACCACAATTTTTTCTCGCAACTCCACTGGGGATGGTTCCTCTCACCATCTTTGGTAAATGATCGTTGTCTTTGAGTATCGATAGTGGGTTTGTACTTAGGTATGAATCCAAGACTATCCTTATTTCTGTTGGAACTTAGCTTATTTCATTCTTAAGTTTAGTTAGCCAACATCTTTAGGTTTTAGGACCGCATTCCATGTTGGTCTTAAAATCCTCGTTGGGTTCTCCATTGGGTAAAAATGAAAAGATCTAAATAAAAAGAAAACATTTCAAAGACTTCCTCCTTATCATTTTCATGGTAAGGAAAGGTTCATCCTAAAATAATAAAGATAAAATAAATCTTCCATAAAGAACTTTGCTTTTCAAATAGCACCTGTTCAAAAATGCACTTAATAAACTATTTTCCACAAAATTTTATCACTCTCATTTAATAATTCTAATAATTGTTACATGTAAGCAATTTCAAAAAAAATAAAAATAAAAATAAAATTAACAACATTTTCCAAAAGCACAAATGAATATCTTCTTTCAAATGACTTTGATGAAGATTTCATTTTCAAAATAAAATGAGCAACCATCTTTCCAAAAATCACAAAAAAATAATAAATAAAGTTTTCAAAAAGCACACATGGATCTTTCTATTCAATACACTCACACTTATTGAATGGAAGTTTCATTTATAAACAAAATTAAACTTTTCAAAAATACACATGAATACCTTCATTTCATTCCCAACTAAAAATAAATATCATTTGGAAAATTCCACTTAAACATCATCTCACATATGATTAAGTTGGAATTCCTCTCTTTCAAAAAGCAATAATCACACACAAAATAAAAATCTCACATTTCAAAAATAAGATTAATCTCCATTCTACATAGCTAAATTTGTTGAATGGAAGTCTTCTTTTCAAAAATTAAAACTTAAATAATCATATTTTTAAAATTCTAAACACATTTGGAACTTCACTTAACAAACCCAAATTTGTTAAGTGGAGTCTCCAAATCCAAAATCAAAATTTTTCAAATAACTTTTTGGAACTTCATTTAACATACCCAAATTTATTAAGTGAAGTCTCCAAATCTAAAATCCAAAATTTTTCAAATACATATTTGGAACTTCATTTAACACACTCAAATTTGCTAAGTGAAGTTTCCAAATCCAAAATCAAAAATCAACAATCATATTTTAACATTTTCAAAACACATTTTGGAACTTCATTTGGCATACTCAAATTTGTTAAGTGAAGTCTCCAAATCCAAATTCCAAAATTGAAATTTTCAAAGAACATTTGGAACTTCATTTAACATACCCAAATTTGTTAAGTGAAGTCTCCAAATTTAAAAAATTTCTTACAAAATAAACCTGAACCTACTAATTTACATAATTTTTTTTTAAAAAAAAATCCTAATCCTAAACCCTAAAAATAAACTAAAAAAATCTAAACCTATCGATTTACTTAATTTAAAATTAAACTTAAATTAAAACCTGAACCCTAAACCTATAACCTAAACCCCAAACCCTTAAAAACATAAAATAAAATAAAAGATAACCGTAACCATAAACCCTAAACCTACAACCCTAAACCCTAAAACCCTAAACTCTAAACCCAAAACCATAAACACTAAACCTTAAACTTTATACCCAAAACCTAAACCCAAAAACCCTAAACCCTAAACCCTAAAAACCCTAAACCCTAAAGCCTAAACATAAAACCATAAACCCTACACCCTAAACCGTAAACCCTAACCTTAAACCCTAACCCTAAACCCTAAACCATAAAACCCTATAGCCCTAAATCCTAAACCCTAAACTCTAAGCCCTAATCCATAAACCTTAAACCCTAAACCATAAAAACCTAAAAACCTAAACCTAAATATTAAAATAAAAGTAAAACTCAACTAAAAATAAACCTAAACCTAAGCCTAAACTTACTAAATAAGATAAAATAAAAAACCTAAATTGAAATAAATAAACTAAACAAAATAAAAATATAAAATAAACCTTAAAAAATAAAAAAATGAAATAAATAAAAAATAAACTAAGTAAACTAAATAAACCTAAACCTACGAGTTTACTTAATTTTAGAAAAAAACTAAACCTTAATCCTTACCATAAACCCTAAATCTTAAACACTAAAACTAACCCTAAACCCTAAACCTTAAACCTACAACACTAAACCTACAACACTAAACCCTAAAAAACCCCAAACCCAAAACCCTAAAGCCTAAACCTAAACCCTAAACCCTAAACACTAAACCCTTTAAGCATAAACCATAAAACCTTAAACCCTAAACTATAAACCCTAAACCCTAATCCCTAAACCCAAACCATAAACCCCAAACCCTAAACCTAAACCTAAAGTAACTAAATAAATTAAATAATACACCTAAACCTTAAAACCAATAAACCTTAACATAAACTTAAATCCTAAGAATGGGTAAACCTTGACAGCAAGAACATCACCATCAACCACGCTCAGTCTAGATCTAACGGTGGAGGCGAATGCAAAGGTAGTAATTATCGCAGTGGTGGTGGGGGATATGGGTGTGGTGTATGGTGGTATGGTGGTTATGGAGGCGAGGAGGAGAGGTTACTGGTGGTGGTGGAGAGTGAGATCGGGATATGATGGTGGATCTCGCTACTGAGGGTGGTTCTGATGGGAACCGAGAAATCAAGAATGGCCGATCCATCACTATTTATGGAACTATATTTACAATAAAGACAATTCTAGTTATCTAGGGTATTTGATTTTCTCTATGCAAGCTCATTTTTTACCTATGTCTTCACTTGTGTCATAGAAAACTTGGTGTGTTACTTGGTTGATGAAATCAAAATGAAAAAATGTTAAATCAAAATTTGTTCTCTATTAGAAGAAAAAACTAAAAACCATAAACCCTAAACTAAAACTTGAACCCGAAACCTAAAATATAAATCCTAAACCCTAAACCCCAAACCCAAAAAATTTAAAAAAAATAAAAAAAAGAATAAAAAAACCCTAACCTTAAACCCTAAATCGTAAACCATAAACCCTAAACCCTAAACCCTAAAATAGTCAAACTTAAACCCTAAATCCTAAACCGTAAACCCTAAATGCTAAACCCTAAAACATACAACTCTAAACCCTAAACCCTAATCCCTAATCCCTAAACCCTAAAAACTTAAAAACCTAAATCAAAACTAAATAAAGCCTAAAAATAAAATAAATAAAAAACCTAAACATAAATAAAATAAAAACTTAAGCTAAAACCTAAACCTAAACCTAAACCTAAAAATATAATAAAATAAAAAATAAGAATTAAACCAAAATATAATAAATAATAACCTAAACTTTACAAAATAGTAAAAAAAATACCTAAAAGTAATAAAACCTAAATAAAATGAAAATAAAAAATATAAATAAAATAAAATAAAAACTAAATAAAAACCTAAACTTAAAAAATAAACATAAAATAAAACCTAAAACTGAATATAAAATCAAACCAAAACCTTAAACTAAAGTAAAACCCTAAACCTAAAATAAAAAAATAAAATAATCCTAAACCTAAACTAAAATAAATTAAACTAATATAAATAAAACTTAAACCTAAACCCTAAACCCTAAACCCTAAATCCTGAACCCTAAACCCTAAACCCTAAACCCTAAACCTTAAAATTAACCCTAAAACTAAAACTTTAATCCCGAAACCCTAAACCCTAAACCTTAAGCTAACCCTAAACCATAAACGTTAAACCCTAAACACTAAAAATACTAAACCCTAAAGTCTAAACACTAAACCCTAAACCCTAAACCCTAAACCCTAAAAACCTAAAAACCTAAACCTAAACTAAATAAAACCTATAAATAAAATAAATAAAAATCATAAAGCTAAATATAATAAAATAATAACCTAAAATAAAACTTAAACATAAACCTAAAAATAAAATAAAAATAAAACTCAACTAAAAAATAAACCTAAACCTAAAGCTAAAAAATAAACTACAATAAAAAACCTAAAAAAATAAATAAACTAAAAATAAATAAACTAAACTAAATAAAAATAAAAAATAAACATAAAGAAAAAAAATAAACTAAAATAAATTAAAAATAAACTAAAAAAGCCAAACCTACTGGTTTACTTAATTTTTCTTTTGTTAAAGAAAACTAACTTGAGCTAACCCCAAACTAAACCCTAAATCATAAAATAAACTAAAACTTAAACCTATCGTTTAATTTATAAACATAAACTAAATTCAAAACCCTAAAACTAAAACCTAAATCCTAAACCTTAAACCCTAAAAAGAAACCCTAACCCTAACCCTAAACCCTAAACCCTAAACCCTAAAACCCTAAACCCCAAACCCAAAATCATAACCCCTAAACTAAAACCTTAACCCTAAGTCCTTAACCCTAAACCCTAAACCCTAAACCCCAAACCCTAAACCCTAAATCCAAAAAACCCTAAACCCAAAAGCCTAAATACTAAACCTTTAACCATAAATCCTAACCCTAAACCCTAAACCTTATAACCCTAAAACCCAAAATCCTAAAACCCTAAACCCTAAACCCTAAACCCTAAATCATAAAATCTAAAAACCTAAACCTAAAAAATAAAATAAAAATAAAACTCCACTAAAAAATAAACCTAAACCTAAACCTAAACCTAAAAAATAAACTAAAATAAAAAAAAAAACCTAAAATAAATAAAATAAAATAAAATAAACTAAAATAAATAAAAAATACCCTAAACCTACCAGTTTACTTAATTTCTTTTTAAAAAAACCTAAACCCTATAACTAACCATAAACCCTAAACCTACAACCTTAAACCCTAGGCCCTAAACCCTAAAAAAATATAAACCCTAAACCCTAAACCTAAACCCAAACCCTAAACCAAAAAAGCATAAACCCTAAAACCCTAAACCCTAAATCCTAAACCCTAAACCCTAAACCCTAAGCCCTGAACCTGAAACACTAAACCTTGAACCCCAAACCCTAAACCTAATCCTAAAGTAACTAAATAAATTAAAAAATAAACCTAAAGAATGGGCAGAACCTTGATGGAAGTAACACCACCATTAACCAGGCTTAATCTAGACCTAGTGGTGGAGGCAAAGGCGAAGGCGGTGGTTATCGCAATGGTGGTTGGGGATCCGAGATGTGGATATGGAGGTGGTGTGGTCAGGCAATGAAGGTGGGAGGAGGAGGTTATACAACCGGTGGCGGAGGGAGAAATCAGGGATATATGGTGGATCCCACTACTCAAGAGGCCAAGGTGGTTCTAACGGGAATTAGAGAAATTGAAGAATGGTCGATCCGACCTACTACTTATGGAATTATTTCTTTACAATAGAGATGGTTCTAGTTATCTAGTGCTTTTGATTTGCTATATGGGAGCTCATTTTTTATCTATGTCATCATTTGTGCCATAGAAAACCTAGAGTGTTACTTGGTTGATGAAATCTAAAAGAAGAAATGTTGAATATGAATTTGTTATCTGTTAAAAATAAACAAAAACCATAAACCCTAAACTAAAACCTAAAATCTAAACCCCAAACTCTAAACCTTAAACTCAAAAAATAAAAAAAATAAAATAATAAAAATAATACCATAACCCTAAACCGTATACCCTAAAATTAACCCTAAACCCTCAAACCCTAAACCCTAAATCCTAAACCCTAAACCCTAAACCTTAAAACTAAACCCTAAACCCTAAATCCTAAACCCTAATTCCTAAAACTTAAAAACCTAAAAACCTAAACCAAAACAAAATAAATACTAAAATAAAATAAAAATAAAATCAAAATAAAATCCTAAACCTAAACCTAAAAATATAATAAAATAAATAAAAACATAAACTAAATGAAAAAATAAAATAAAATAAACCTAAAAATAAGAAACCTAAATGAAATAAAAACTAAACAAAAAGACTTAAAATAAAATAAAATAAAAAATAAATAAAAACCTTAACCTGAAAAATAAACGTAAAAATAAAACTTAAAAATAAATAAAAATTAAAATATAAACCTTAAACTAAAAAAAACCTAAACCAAAAATAATCAAAATAAAATAAACCTAAACCTAAACTATAATTAAAGTAAACTAAAATAAAATAAACATAAACTTTAACCTAAAATAAACTAAACATAAACCCTAAACTAAATAACATAATACAAACTAAAAATAAACCTAAACCTAAGTAAAAAAAAAATAATACCTAAAAAAACCTAAAATAAAAACCAAAACCTAAAAAAATTAAATAAAAATCTGAACCTAATCCTAAACCTAAAAAGAACTAAAATAAATAAACCTAAAATAAATAAACTAAATTAAATAAAAATAAAAATAAACCAAAATATAAATAAAAAATAAAATAAAATAAAACTAAATAAACTTAATAAACCTGAACCAACCAATTTATTTAATTTTTATAAAATTAAAATTAAAAAATAAAAAATACCTAAACCTTAAACTTACAACCCTAAACCCTAAACCCTAAACCCTAAACCCTAAACCCAAAACACTAAATCTTAAACCCTAAACCCTAAAATCTACTACCCTAAACCCTAAACCCTAAACACCAAACCCTAAACCCTAAGCCCTAAACTTTAAACCCTAAACCCTAAAAACCTAAAAAGCTAAACCTAAAGTAAATAAAACCTAAAAATCAAATATATAAAGAAACCTAAACCAAAATAAAATAAAAACCTAAATAGAAACCTAACATAAACCTAAACCTAAACCTAAACTTAAACCTAAAAAGAAAATAGAATAAAAAATTAAAAACTAAAATAAAATAAAATAAATAAGAATTTAAACTAAACTAAAAAAAATCATAACCCTAAATAAAATAAAATCTAATCCTAAAATAAAAATAAAATAAACCTAAAATAAAAAAAAAGAAAAACTAAATAAAAACCTTAACCTAAATAATAAACCTAAAAATAAAACCTAAAATAAATAAAAAATAAAACCTAAACCCTAAACTTAAAAAAAAAACCTAAACTAAATAAAAATAAAGTAAACCTAAGCATAAACTAAAATAAACTAAACCTGAATAATTAGAACCTAAACCTAAACCTAAAAAAAAACATGAATTAAAAAATATATAATAAAAAGAAAACTAAACTAAAAAAGAAACCTAAACATAAAATATACTAAAATAAAAAACTTAAACAAAAAAATGAACTTAAAGTAAATAAAAAAACTAAATAAAAATAAAACTAAACCAAAATAAAAAAAACTAAAATAAACAAAAAATAAACTAAATAAACCTAAACTTACCACTTTACTTATTTTAAATGAATTAAAAAATTTAAAAATAAAAAATAAAAAAATAAAACCATAACCCTAAACGCAAAACTATCCATGAAGCCTAAACTCTAAACCCTAATCCCTAAACCCTAAACCTTAAAACACTAAACCTTAAACCCTAAACCCTAAAACATACAACTCTAAACCCTAAACCCTAAACCACAAAACCTAAACCTTAAACCCTAAACCCTAAACCCTAAAATCTTTAAAACATATACCTAAACTAAATTAAACCTAAAAAAAAACTAAACCTAAATAAAATAAAATAAAAAATTAAACTAAGACCTAAACCAAAATATAAACCTAAACCTAAAAAATAAAATCTAAACTAAAATAAAAAAATAAAAACCTAAACTAAACTAAAAATTAAAATAAACCTAAAAATAAAAAAAACCTAAATAAAATAAAAACTAAATGTAAAATAAAAATAAAATAAACCTAAAATAAAATAAATTTACAACTAAATAAAAACCTAAACCTAAAAATAAACCTAAAAATAAATAAAAAATAAAACCTAAACCCTAAACTAAAAAAAAAAACCTAAACCTAAAGTAAACAAAATAAAATAAACCTAAACCTAAACTAAAATAAACTAAACTATAATAAATAAAACCTAAACCTAAACCCAAAATAAACTAAACCTAAACCCTAAACTAAATAAAATAAATAAATAAAAAATAAACATAAACCTAAACTAAAAAATAAAACCTAGAAATAAACATAAAATAAAACCTAAAACCTAAACCTAAAAAAATAAAATAAAAACCTAAACCTAAACCTTAAAATAAAAAATAAAATATAAACCTAAAAAATAAAATAAAAATAAAACTAAACTAAAAAAAATAACATAAACCTCAACCTAAACCTAAACTAAAATAAAAAACCTAAACTAAAATAAAAAACTTAAAATAAATAAACTAAACTAAATAAAAATTAAAACTAAACCTAAATAAAAATAAATAAAATAAAACTAACTAAAATAAATGAAAAATAAACTAAATAAACATAAACCTTCTAGTTTACTTAATTTAGAAAAAAACCCTAAACCCTAAATCCTAAAACTAACTATAAACCCTAAACCCTAAAACTATAACCTTAAACCCTAAACCCTAAATCCTAAACCCTAAAAAAACCCTAAACCCTAAACCCTAAACCATAAAAAATACTAAACCCTAAAACCTAAACATTAAGTTGACCCTAAACCCTAAACCTTAAACCCTAAACCCTAAACCCAAAACCCTAAACCCTAAAATAAAACACTAATCCCTAAACCTAAACCCTAAACCTAAAAAAATCTAAACCTAAAGAAAATAAATACTAAAAATAAAATAAATAAAAATTCCTTTAAAATAAAATAAAATAAAAAATATTAATAAATTAAAATATAATAAATAAAAACCTAAACTAAACTAAAAAATAAATTATACTTAAGAAGAAAAAACCTAAATAAAATAAAAAATAAAAATAAAATAAAACTAAATTAAACCTAAAACAAAATAAAATAAAAACCTAAACCTAAAAAATAAATCAAAAAATAAATAAAAAGTAAATCCTAAACCATAAACTAAAACAAAAACCTAAACCAAAATTAAAAATAAACAAACAAAATAAAATAAACCTAAACCTAAACTAAAATAAATAAAAAATAAACCTTAACCTAAAATAAACTAAAAATAAACCTAAACCTAAACTAAAAAATAAAACCTAAAAGTAAACCTAAAATAAAAAACATAAACCTAAACTTAAATAAATTAAATTAAAACCTAAATGTAAACCTAAAAATAAAAAATAAAACCTAAACCTAAAAAATAAAATAAAAATAAAACAACTAAAAAAATAAACTTAAACCTATAAAATAAACTAAAATAAAACCTAATCTAAAATAAATAAGCCTAAAATAAGTAAACTAAACTAAATAAAAATAAAATAAACCAAAATAAAAATGAAAAATAGAATAAATAAACTAAATAAACCTAAACCTAACGGTTTACTTTATTTCAAAAAAAAACCCTAAAACAAACACTAAATACTAAATCCTAAAACACTAAACTCTAAACCCTAAATCCTAAAACACTAAACAGTAAACTCTAAACCCTAACCCTAAACCATAAAACACTAAACCCCAAACTATAAACCCTAAACCCTAAAACCCTAAACCCTAAACCCTAAACCTTAAACCCTAAAAATTAACCTTATAACCTACAACCCTAAACCCAAAATCCTATACCCTAAATCCAAAACTAACACTAAACCCTAAACTAAGCGTAAACCCTATACCCAAAATTAACCCAAAACCCTAAACCCTAAACTAACCCTAAACCCTAAGAATGGGCAAATCCTTGGCTACAAGAAGATCACCATCAACTAGGCTCATCTAGATTTGGTAGTGGAGGTTAAGGCAAAGGCGGTGATTATCGCTGTGATGGTGGGGTATCTAGAGGTATTAGTGGATATAGAGGTGGTGGTTATGGAGGCAGGAGGAGCGAAGGAGGTTACAGTCATGGTGGTGGCGGAGGGAGAGATCGGGGATATGATGATAGATCCCACTACTCGAGAGGTGGGGGTGATTCTGATGGGAACTACAAAAACTGAAGAATGGTTGATCCGATTTGTCTTATAGAATTGTGTCTTTGTAATAGAGACAATTCTACCTATCTAGGATTTTTGATTTGCTCTATGGGTGCTCATTTTTATCTATGTCATTGCTTGTGTCTTAGAAAATGTGGGGTGCTTCCTTGTTGATGAAATCAAAAAGAAGAAATGTTAAATATGAATTTATTCTTTATTAAAAAAACCCTAAAAACCCTAAATCATAAATTCTAAACCCTAAACCTACAAACCTAAACCCTAAACCCTAAAACCCTAAATCATAAACCCTAAACCATAAACCTTAAACCCTAAACCCTAAACCCTAAACCCTAAACCTTAAACCTAAAACCCTAAACTAACCCTAAACCCTAAACTAATAAGAATGGGAAGAACCTTGAAGGCAAGAACTCACCATCAACTAGGCTTAGTCTAGATCTAGAGATGGTTGGGAATGGAGGTGGCGCATAAAAGTGGTGGGGATTTGGACATGATGGTGGATATGAGGTGGTGATCAGTGATGGATATGGAGGTGGGAGGAGGATGGAGGAACCAGGGTGGTGGAGGGAGAGATCGGGATATGATGGTGAATCCCACTACTAGAGGGTTGATGGGAACAAGAGAAACTGAAGAATGGGTGATCTGTTCTACTACTTATGGAACTGTCTTTATACTAGAGACGATTCTATTTATCTAAGGTTTTTGATTTGCTCTATGGGTGCCTATTTTTTAACAATGTCATCGCTTGTTCTTAGAAAACATGGGGTGCTACTTGATTGATGAAATTGAAAAGAAGAAATGTTGAATCTGAATTTATTCTCTATTAAAAAAAACATTAAATCCTAAACCATAAACCATAAACTAAAACTTAAACAATAAACCTAAAAGCAAAACCCAAAACCCAAAATCCTAAACCCTAAACCTTAAAAATGCTAAACCCTAAACACTAAACCCTAAACCCTAAATCCTAAACCCTAAAACCTAAACCTTATACCCTAAAACCTAAACCCTAAACCCTAAACTAAAACCTATAACCCTAAACCCCAAACCCTAAACCTTAAACTATAAAAAAACTCTAAACCCTAAACCCAAAACTAACCCTAAACCCTAAACTAACCTTAAGCCCTAATAATGGTCAAAATCTTGATGATAGGAACATCACAAGGCCTAGATCCGGCAAAGGGAGGCAACACAGAGGCAAATTAATAGTGGTGGTGGGGATCCGGTGGTGGTATGGAAGTGGTGGTCAGAGTAGGTTATGGAGGCAAGAGGAGAAACAGAGGTTACAGTCATGGTGGTGGTAGAGGGAGAGATCAAGGAAATGATGGTGGATCCCGCTACTCAAGAGGCAAGGGTGGTTCTGATGGGCACTAGAGAAACTGAAGAATGATCGATTTGATCTACTGCTTATTGAACTATGCCTTTACAGTAGATACGGTTCTTCTTATCTAGTTTATTTAAATTGCTCTAAAGGTGCCCATTTTTTATTTATGTCATTTCCTATGTCCTAGAAATTGTGGGTGCTACTTGGATGAAATTGAAATGAAGAAATGTTCAATTTGAATTTGTTCTCTATTTAAAACCCTAAACCCCAAAAAAAAAAACCCTAAACTCGCAACCATAAACCTACAACCCTAAACCCTAAACTCTAAAACCCTAAACCCTAAAACCCTAAACCCTAAATCATAAACCCTAAACTGTAAACCCTAATCCCTAAAACCTACAACCATAAACCCTAAAGCCCAAACCCTAAATCCTAAACTAACCTTAAACCCTAAAATAACCCTAAACTCTAAACTCTAAGAATGGGGAACCTTGATGGCAGAACATCACCATCAACTAGGCAGCAGATCTAATGGAGGTGAAGGTAAAAGGGTTATCGTGATTGTGGGGATCTGGACGGGCCGGTGGATATGGAGGTGGTGGTCGAGTAGTGGTAATGGAATGGAGGAGCCTGAGGTTACAACCATGGGGTTAGAGGAGGGAGAGATCAGGGATATGATGGCAGATCCCGCTTCTCAAAAGGCAGAGGTGGTTCTAATGGCAACTGGAGAAACTGAAGAATGGCCATTCTGATCTGTTGCTTATGTAACTGTGTCTTTATAGTAGATACGATTCTACTTATCTAAGGTTTTAATTTATTTGCTCATTCTTGATCAATGTCATCTTGTCTTAGAAAATTTGGGAGCTACTTCATTGATTAAATCTAAAAGTAAAAATGTTGAATTTGAATTTGTTCTCTACTAAGAAAACACCTTAAGGCCTAAAATAAAACTTAAACCCTATACCTAAAACCAAAATCGTAAACCTAAAACCCTAAACCCTAAACCCTAAAAACCTTAAACCCTAAACCCTAAACTCTAAACCCTAAAATCCTAAACCCTAAAATTATAAGCCCTAAATGCTAAAACCTTCAATCCTAAACTCTAAACCCTAAAACCCAAACCCTAAACCATAAACCCTAAGCCTTAAACTAACCCTAGACCCTAATCTAACCCTAAACCCTAAACCCTAAACTAACCCTAAACCCTATACCTTAAACTAACCATTAACCTTAACCCTAAACCCAAAACCTTGAATAAAGATGTCATTAGAAGAAGTTCTAAGGAATGACCTAATCTTAACATAGTTTTGGTTGCTAAAGAAAATGTCTTCAAGAGACTTTCCTTTGCCTATTAGAGATTTGAATACCCTAAACCCTAACAATAAATCATATTATAATACCATTTATTATAGTATAATGAAGCATCATATATTTGACCATGTAGTGATGTGTTTTTGGATGTTATAAGATGTTTTGAAATGTTTAGTATATTATGGTATCATATATAGTCTATATTAATATAAATCATAAAAATATTGATTTAATAAATCGATGATGAAATTTGTTAAATTTGAAGTGGGAATCAAGTTGTAGTAGTAAAAGGTGCGCTTGTAGTCTAAAAAAGTAAGATTTTATGTTCAAAATAAATATTATATGTTGTAGCATAGTATAACATCATATATCATAATATATTATTTGCATTTTAAATTATTTTAGTATTTTTAGTCATGCAAATAAGCCTACACAACCATTATTTAAAAAAATGTTGATTTAGACTCTAAAATGGTGGAATTTGGCCAAATTCATAATAGGTAGAGCATGGCATCATACTATAATGTTTCAATTTAAAATATGTAAGTGATAATTAAAAATATATAGTTTTATTGCTTAGACTAATTTTATGATTTTTTATCTTAAGCAATCCCTTGTGATGTGATATGCAATATAATATAATATAATTTAATATGTTATAGTGTATTATAATATAGGATTCCATAACATAGTGTAGCATTATGCATTATAGCATACTATTGTGTATTACTACTTATTGTTTAGCATATTTTAGTTTGCTATAGTATGATGTAGTAGGGTGTGTACTAATAAAAAATACTGATTTATAGATTAAGATGATGGGATTTGGCCAAATTTAAGGTAAGCTTTAGAGAACATCATTGGGGTGTGCTATGGTGTGTTACTTAAAAAAAGAATGTAGTTTTGCATCCAAAATAAATGTTCATTTTTCAACAAAATTTTATAAATTTTTTGCTTAAAGTGATTCATTTTAAGTTGTAATGTAAGATAATATATTATATGAAAGCATATTAAAATAAAATGTACATAACAATATAACTTCACATATAAATGAATGTTGTGGTGTGTTAATAATTGTTATTGTACATTTTAATATGTTTTAATTTTGTAATAATACATTAGGTAAAAACTCACAAAAATGTTAATATGATGGTTGAGATGGAAGAATTTGGCCAAATTCATGGCACACACCAAGAAGCAACACCAAAATTATGTTATTTTGTACCATTTCTAATAGAAAAATAACAATTTTACATCCAAAATGAACATTATTCATATTTTGATAAAATTTTATTATTTGTTCTTTTTAAGTGATTCTAATTAGGTGAAATGTTAGACAATATATTATATTATAGTAAATTATAATATAACATCATATATTATACTATAATATAGTTTGTTAACACTATAATATGTTTAGCATGATATTGTATAGTTAGTTTGAACTTCAACCATCATAAATCATAAAATTTTGATTACAATGTTAAGATGATGTAATTTTAACGAATACATTGTTAGGCTTTTAGTTGAAGTATTAAAGGCATGCATAAGAGAAGAAATAATATTTGATGAGAATTCCATGTCAAGGACATGGAGGGAGATCCGCTAGGGGATCACACATGCATTAGACATTACATGTGAGGGGTCTATGTCGAGGGCATAGAAGAAGAAAGTTTGTTGGGGATAAGGTTTGAATTTGATTTGATTCTATGATTTATGGAAAGAAGATCCTCTAGGGATAAGAATATATAATCCATCAGGGATTAAGATTGAATCAACTTTAATTTGTTTTGTTTTAATTGATGTGGAGGCACATCTACTAGAGATATGGTCTCGAGTCCGCTGGGGATCAGGTTTATGAACCTTCCATAGGGAAGCAAGTTCAAGCTATCCATTGGGATTTAGATTTGAGTTTGATTTCATAGATTTGTTTGGGGATGTATCTACTAGGAATAAAGTTTGGTTGGATTTCTTTGATTTAGACTCTACTAGGGAGTTGGTTTAATTTGGCTCCACTAGGGAGGTTGATTTTGAATTTTATTTATTTGCTTCACTTATTTATATATGATCTGGGAATAAGAGTTTGTATGGACCTTGTTAGTGTGCGATGGACCCACTGAGAAGGGGCTATATCAACCTTGACCTACCTCAGGTTTACAAATCCAAAGGGATAGTTTACCAGCTGTGGGGTAGAGCTAGCCAACCTAAGGGGTTACCTTTCAATGTGCAATGACTATGCTAGGAAAAAGGCATACTAGACTTACATCTTCTAAAGCGAGGAACAATCGCTGGGCTCTTATGTCAACTCAAATATAGTCAGGATTAATTTTATCTTAATTTAATGTGATTTGGTGGTTTATTTAGTTTAGTTTGATTTTGAATTGAGGGCATATCCATCGGGATGACTCTAATTTGGTAGATATTATACGTTGATGCTGATGGGCCCACCAAAAGGGCTATATCACTTATCCTATCATAGATTTACAAATCCAAAGGAATAGTCTCGTGGGTAGAGCTAGCCAACCTAAGGGGTTGCCTTCGTGCAATGATCAGAAGAAGGGTAGAGTAAACTAGGGAACAACCACTAGTGACCTGTAGCACCATGAGACAACTAGAACCTTACTGGGATGACTATTGAGTGAATGTTGAAGATTTATATCAACTCAAGAGTAGTCGCTTATAAAGAGTTTCGACACGCCTCTAAAGATAGGATGCTCGCTTGGGAAAGGCACCTTGGGGGTGTCCTCCTAATCCACAAGTGAATATATTTTGTTTATATGTTTGCATCAACCGTGCAGTGCAAGGACCACACTAAGAAGGGCTATCCTTGACTTATCTCGCTTACTCAAGGGAGAATCGACAACCAGAATGAATTCTCCAACAGGGTGGTTATTAGAAAAGGAAATCCAATAGTAACATGGTAGTGTCTAAATGGAGATGTGATCTAAATATAGTGCCCATGGAGGTCGCTAGGGGCATTATCCGAGCCCTAGAAAAAAAAGCCTATAGGTGCACAGTGGACAACTCAAGGAGAAAGCGTAGTAGACTTACATCTTCAATGAGTGGTGTATCCTAAGATGTGAGAACCAACCAACCTAAGGTGTATCCGTCAGGATGAATGGTGTATCCGTCAGCATAGTGGGATCTAACCATCCTATGGTGCTCATAGGTGTGCAATGATCAATCTGGAAAGAAAGCATGTAAGCTTACAACTTTCTAAGTAGAACTAATCATCAGGATAGTCTATCATCGGTTTGATAGATGCTATCTCACTTACAATGACTACTAAATGGGCAGCCCTGAGGAAGGACTGGACCCCAAGACTTGAAGCATCCAGGAAAGAAGAAGCCGCGAGGGGACTTATCCTAAACCTCAAATATACCACCCAACCCAAGACAC
Source organism: Cymbidium sinense (assembly GCA_021442155.1). Lineage (NCBI taxonomy): Eukaryota > Viridiplantae > Streptophyta > Magnoliopsida > Asparagales > Orchidaceae > Cymbidium > Cymbidium sinense. The sequence goes on from CM038224.1 coordinate 130,604,257, forward strand.
TAAGGCTAATCCAAGAAGAAAGAAAGTGTAGACTCACATCCTCTTAAACAAAGCCAACATGAGGTAGCTTACCATGCAAGATGGCCTACTGTGACTAATAAGCGCTCCTGGTAATCGCCAAGAAAGGAAAAGTGTAGACCTAAACCTAAACTAAACTAAAAAATAAGATAAACCTAAGAATAAAAAATCATAATAAATATAAAACTAAACATAAAATAAAATTAAAATAAACCTAAAATAAAATAAAATAAAAACTAAATAAAAACCTAAACCTAAAAAGTAAACCTAAAAATAAATTAAAAATAAAACCTAAACCCTAAACAAAAAAAACCTAAACCTAAAATAAAAATAAAATTATCCTAAACCAAAACTAAATAAACTAAACTAAAATAAATAAAGCCTAAACCCAAACCTAAAATAAACTAAACCTAAACCCTAAATAAAATAAAATAAAGTAAAAATAAACCAAAAACTAAACTAAAAATAAACTAAAAAATAAACCTAAAATAAAACCTAAAACCTAATTCTAAAAAAATAAACTAAAACCTAAATAAAACTAAAAATAAAATTAAAACCTAAACTAAAAATAAATAAACCTAAACCTAAACTTAGAAAATAAACTAAAATAAAAAACCTAAACTAAAATAAATAAACCAAATTAAAAATAAATAAAAAGTAAACCTAAATAAAAATAAAAATAAAAGAAAAGAAAAGAAATAAATAAATAAACTAAATAAACATAAACCTACCAATTTATTTAATTTTTTTTAAAAACCCTAAACCCTAAACCCTAAACCTAAACACCAAATCTAAAATCCTCAACCCTAAACCCTAAAACTAACCTTAAACCCTAAACCTAAATACAACCTAAACCTAAACACTAAAACCATAAACTAAACCTAAATTCCAAACCAAAACCCCTAAACCCTAACCCTAAACCCTAAAACCCTAAACATTAAACCCTAATTTAACCCTAAATCCTAAACTCTAAACTAACCCTAAACCCTAAAAACTCTAAACTAAAACCTAAACCTTAATAAAATAAAAAATAAAATAAAATTAAAACCTAAACTAAAACCTAAACCTAAACCTAAAAAATTAATTAAAAAATTAAATTAAATTAAAATAAAATAAAGAAAAACCTAAACTAAACTAAAAATAAAATTAACCTCAAAATAAAAAACCTTAATAAAATTAAAACTAAATGAAAAATTAAAATAAAATAAACCTAAAATAAAATAAAATAATAACTAAATAAAAACCTAAACCTAAAAATAAACCTAAAAATAAATAATAAATAAAACCTAAACCCTAAACTAAAAAAAAAACTAAACCTAAAATAAAAATTAAATAAATAATATAAAATAAACCTAAACCTAAAATAAAATAAACTAAAATAAATAAAACCTAAACGTAAACCTTAAATAAACTAAACATAAACCTAAACCTGAATAAACTAAACCTAAACCTAAACCTAAACTAAACAAAATAAAATAAATGAAATAAAAAAACTGAAACCTAAAGTGAAAAATAAAACCTAAAACTAAACCTAAACTGAAAACTTAAAAGCCAAACATAAAAAAATAAAATAAAAACCTCGACCTAAACCTAAAAATAAAAGAATAAAAGCTAAACCTAAAAAATAAAATAAAATAAAACTCAACTAAAAAATAAACCTAAACCTAAACCTAAACATAAAAATAAACTAAAATAAAAAACCTAAACTAAAATAAATAAACTAAACTAAATAAAATAAAATAAACAAATAAATATAAAAATAAAATAAACTAAAATAAATAAAATGAATAAACTAAATAAACCTAAACATACTAGTTTACTTAATTTAAAATAAAACCCTAAACCCTAAATCCTAAACCCTAAACCTAAACCCTAAATCCTAAAATAAACCCTAAGCCAACAACCTTAAATCCTAAATCCCAAATGCTAAAAAACCCTAAACCCTAAACCCTAATCCTAAACCCTAAACCCTAAAAGCATAAACCTTAAAACCCTAAAACCTAAACCTAAACCTACACCCTAAACCCTAAACCCTAAACCCCAAACCCTAACCCTAAACCCTAAACCCCAAACCCTAAACCTAAACCTAAAATAACTAAACAAATTAAAAAGTAAATCTAAACCCTAAAACCTAATAAACCTAAACCTAAACCCTAAGAATGTGCAGAACCTTGACGACATGAACATCACTGGCCATAGATGTAGCAAGGGAGGCGTAGTGAGGTGGCAATTATCAAGTGGTGGAGGGGATCTAGAGGTGCGGATATGGAGGTGGTGGTCATAAGAAGGTGGTTATGTGGAGGAGTGACCCAGGTTATATGGTGGTGGCGAGGGAGAGATCGGATATGATGGTGGATCCTACTACCGAGAGGTGGTGATGGGAACTAGAGAAATGCAAGAATGATCGATCTAATCTACTAATTATGGAATTATGTCTTTATCCTAGCGATGGTTCTAGTTATCTAGTGTTTTTGATTTGCTATATGCGTGCTCAATTTTTATCTATGTTGTCACTTATGTCATAGAAAACTTGGTGTGCTACTTGGTTGATCAAATCAAAAGGAAGAAATGTTGAATATGAATTTGTTCTCTATTAAAAAAACTAAAAACAAAAAACCCTAAACTAAAACACCTATACCTAAAACATAAACCCTAAACCCTAAAAATTAAACTCTAAACCCTAAGCCTTAAACCATAAAACCCTAAACTTTAAACCCTAAACCCTAAACCATTAATCCTAAATCCTAAACCCCAAACCCTAAACCCCAAAACCCTCAGATAACCCTAAACCCTGAACTAGCCCTAAATCCTAAACTTAAACCCTCAAAAGCTAAAAGCCTAAAAATAAAATAAATAAAAAAACCTGAACTAAAATGAAATAAAATAAAAAACCTAAACTAAAATATAAACCTAAACCTAAACCTAAAAGAAAATAAAATAAAAAAAACTAAAATAAAATAAAATAAATAAAACCTAAACTAAACTAAAAAATAAAACCTAAATAAAATTAAACTAAATTTTATAAAAAATAAAATATACCTAAAATAAAAAAACTAAATAAAAAACCTAAACCTAAAAAATAAATCTAAATAAACCTAGAAATAAATAAAGAATAAAACTTAAACCCTAAATATAAAAAAACCAAAACTTAAAATAAAAATAAAATAAACCTAAACCTAAACTAAAATCAACTAACTAAAATAAATAAAACCTAAACTTAAACCTAAAATAAAGTAAACTTAAACCTAAACTTAAACCCTAAATAAAATTAAATAAACTAAAATTAAACTTAAACCTAAACTAAAAAATAAAACCTAAAAGTAAACCAAATGTAAAAAACCTAAAACCTAAACCATAAAAAATAAAATAAAATAAAAACCCTAAACCTAAAAATATAAATTAAAACCTAAACCTAAAAAAATAAAATAAAAAATAAAACTAAAATAAAAAATAAACCTTAACCTAAGCCTAAACCTAAACTTAAAAAAAAACTAAAATAAAAACCTAAAATCAAATAAATAAACTAAAAAATAAAAAAAAATAAATAAATAAACTAAATAAAATAAATAAAATAAACTAAAATAAATAAATAAATAACTAATAAACTAAATAAAACACTAAATAAACTAAACCTAAATAAAAAATCTAAACTAAACTAAACACTAAACCCTAAATCACCTAAACTAAACCTAAAATCTAAACCCTAAATAAAATTAAACTCTAAACCTAAAACCCTAAACCCTAAACCTAAACCTAAATAAACCTAAACCCTAAACCAACCCTAAACCTAAACTAAACTTAAACTAACTAAAACCAAAACTTAAACCTAAACCCTAAACCTAAACCTAAACCCTAAACCTAAACCCTTAACCTAAACTAAAACCTAAACCTAAACCTAAACCTAAACCCTAAACCTAAACTTTAAACCCTAAACCTAAACCTAAACCCTAAACCTAAACCAAACCTAAACCTAAACCCTAAACCCAAAATCATAAACCCAAAACCCAAAAAAACCCTAAACCCTAAAACTAAAAACCAAAAAAACCTAAACTAAATAAAACCTAAAATAAAATAAATAAATAACTAAAACTAAATAAAATAAAATAAAATAAACCTAAACCTAAAATAAAATTAAAAAATAAAATAAACTAAAATAAAATAAAATAAATAAAAAATGTAAACTAAACTAAAAAAATAAAAAAACCTAAGAATAAAACCTAAATAAAATAAAACTAAAATAAAATAAACATTAAATAAATTATAATAAAAAAATAAAACCTAAACCTAAAAGATAAAGCTAAGAATATAATTAAAAAATAAATTAAAAAAAACCTAAATTATAAATTAAAAAAAATTGAACCTAAAATAAAAATAAAATAAACAAAATAAAATAAATATAAACTTAAACTAAAATAAACTAAACTAAAATAAAAATCCTAAACTAAAAAATAAAACCTAAAATAAACCTAAAATAAAACCTAAAACCAAAACCTAAAAATATAAAATAAAACCAAAACCAAAAAATAAAATAAAATAAAACTAAACTAAAAATAAACATAAACCTAAAATATAAACTGATAAAAACCTAAACTAAAATAAATAAACTAACATAAATAAAAAATAAAAAAATAAAATAAACTTAAATAAATAAAAAAATAAACTAAGTAAACCCACCTTTACTTAATTTAAAAAAAACCCTAAACCCTAAATCCTAAACCCTAAATCCTAAACCCTAAACCCAAAGCATAAACCCTAAACCCTAAACCTAGAATCCTAAACCTACAATTATAAACCCTAAACTCTAAACCCTAAAACCCTAATCCCTAAACCCTAAAAGCATAAACCTTAAAATCCTTAACCCTAAACCCTAAACCCAAAACCCTAAAACTTACAACCCTAAACCCTAAACCCCAAACCCTAAACCCTAAGAATAGGCATAACCTTGATGACAAGAACATCTCCGTCAACTAGTCACAGTATAGATCTAGTGGTGGAGGCGAAGGAGGAGGTGACAGTTATCACAGTGGTGGTGGGGGATTTGGAGGTGGTGGTCGGAGCAGTGGTAGTTATGGAGCTGATGAGCTATGAAGGTTACATCCATGGTGGTGGCGGAGGAAGAGATCAGAGATATGATGGCAGATTCTGCTACACGAGTGGGGGGGGCTAGCTCTAAAGGGAACTGGAGAAATTGAAGAATGGTCGATTCTATCTAGCGCTTATGGAACTGTGTATTTTGAGTAAAGATGTTTCTACTTATCTAAGGTTTTTAATTTGCTCTATGAGGGCTCATTTGATCTATGACGTCACTTGTGTCTTAGAAAACTTGGGGTGCTACTTGGTTGATGAAATTTGAAAGAAGAAACGTTAAATCTGAACTTGTTCTCTGTTAAAAAAAATCATAAACCCGAAACCCAAAACCCTAAACTAAAATATAAACCCTAAACCTAAACCCTAAACCCTAAACCCAAAATCCAAAAAACCCTAAACACTAAACCGTAAACCCTAAACACTAAACCCTAAACCCTAAACTTACAACCCAAAACCCTAAACCTTAAACCCTAAACCCTAAACCCTAAACCCTAAAACCCTAAACCCTAAACCCTAAACCCTAAACCTAAAATCCCAAACCCTAAACCTTAAACCCTAATCCCTAAACTAACCCTAAACCTTGAATAAAGAAGTCATTAGTACATTTAAAGAATGACCTAATCCTAACATACTTATGGTAGCTAAAGAAAATGTCTTCAAGAGACTTTCCTTTGACTATTGGAAAAAATGTCTTCAAGAGACTTTCCCCAAGGAAGGATTGACCTACTTGAAGCACAAGAGGGAAGGAGCTGGGGACTTACCCTATACCTCAAATATACTCGACCTAGTAGTGCATGAAAGCTAATCCAAGAAGAGGTAGCCAGCCACACAATAAGTCCTACCAAATTAACAAGGCACTCATCGGTGTGTAGTGGCCAAGTAAGGAAGGAAGGTGTAGCAGACTTACATCCTTCAAAGCAAGAAGACCATTAGGTTGACACACTAGTAGGGTAACACATTAGCCCAACCTAGAGTTGTTACTAAGTGAGTGCTTTTGGGGGCAATATCTTAACTCATAGTATCCCGAGATAAAAGATAAGTATTTATTATATATATTTGTGTGTAATTTATGTTTGTATTATGTCGATGAAGGTTAGGATGCCACTCGTGTTCCTTACACCTACCCTAAACATATCATGGCAGATTTGCAAACAAGAATACTTTCAACATGGAAGAGATTGAATTAACAATGGAATATTCATTGATGATAATTATTTTCAAACATGATTTATAATATTTATTAAGTAAATCTCATTGATTGGAAACATTGGGTGCTCTCCCTTATGATTAGTAAGCTGATAAGATCCTGCTTAGTAGGCCTTCTCTATGGCAAAAAAGTCTTCCCAAGTGGGTTCAAACTGCCTTGCATCTTACGAGGGGCAACAACAAGTCTCCTTAGAACTAAAATAAGCTCTCCTACTTGAAAAGCTCTAGGACGGACCAACTTATTGTGAGCTTGAATAATTTTATCTTTGTAAACTCAAGGTTTTGCATGCCCGCAGCCTTCTCTCCTCAAAACTTTCGAGCTCTTCGAACCATAATTTGGTGTTCTACTCTATTGTGATCTTGCTACTCACAGCTATCCTTAGTGATGGGAGTTGGACTTCTAATGGTAGAACAACTTCAGACCCATACACTAAGGAGAAAGGCGTAGACTGAGTTGGAGTTCCATATGTGGTGTGGTAGGCCCACAAGGCTTCAACTAACTACTCATGCCACTATCGCTTGTTATTGTCAAGTGTCTTATTTAATATTTGGATGAGAGTTTTGTTGAATGATTCTACTAAGCTATTTACCCTCGGGTAGTTGATGGCAAATATCTCCAAACTATGATGTGTCTTTAGTTAAAGTTGTTGATCTCGGTGCTCTTGAATATAGTACCATTATCAGATATAATTCATCGAGGCATTTATTTCTTATATACAATATGGTTCCTAAAAACTTGGAGCACATCGAGCCATGACCTTTCGGCGTAATCATCTTTCCCCCATTTGGAAAAGTAGTCAATAGCAGCTAAGATGAACCAATGACCCTTGGAATAAGGTTGATCAATCAGACCCACTATGTTTGTACCCCAACACTCGAATGGCCATGAGGCCAATGTTAGATGTAGAATTAGGTGGTTGGTGTAGGACCACATTGTGTAGTTAACATTGGTGGTGTCTCCTAGGCATATCCATGCACTCTTTGATTATCGATGACTAGTAATATCCTAGTCTCTTGATCTTGGCTTTCATTTTTGGACCAGATTAATTAGCTCCACATAAGCCTAAGTGTACCTTAATCATGATCTTACAGACTTCATGCTTGTCTAAACAATGTAACCATATATGATTGAAAGACCGATATAAGACACCATCCATAAGAGCATAGGAAAGTGCTTATACTTCATCTAATAGGCTTGGGAATTTTGTTGAGGTAGATTGTCTTTGTTTAAGTAATCCATGAATGGTAGCCTCCAATCTAACTGCTCATCCCACTTTGCAATGGCAACTTCCCCTTCAAGAGAGTACTTTTTGATGAGTTCAATATAAATAAGGGATAATACTTATCTATTTTTGACCTTTATCGATATGGACTCATCCTCCACACATGCCAACATGTTGGAATGCTTGGATAAAGCATATGCTACGATGTTCTCTCTTTGAGGAATCTTATAAATGGTAACCTCTAGGATTTGGCTAACAACTCTATGGTGCACTTGTGGTAGTGATGGAGCTTGGGCTTTATAACCTTATAGGACCTTGTGATTTGGTTGATAACTAGCTGAGAATCCCTGATAATGTTGATGTTCTGGATGCTTAGAGTAATAGATAACTCCAGATTGGCAATCAGAGCCTCATATTCAACTTCATTGTTGGTGCAAGGATTGGATAGATGATATGAGAATCTCATCATATCACAGTCTAAAGTTAAGAGAACTATTCCTACCACTACCTTTCCTGGAATAGTAGATTGTGGTTCTTCTCCTCTTTGAGAGGAAGTCGCACCAACAAAGTACATCTTCCAATGGTGAATGCTAGCATCCCCTAAGTTCATGATTTGTTCACCGGGGAGATCATCACTAATCGGAGAGTTAGCAAGAAGTGGGTGTGCCACTAAGAAATCTTCTAGCGCTTGTCCTTTCACCACACAGAGGGGTACGAAGGTAATGTCAAACTATGAGAGGATCATGGACCATCGTGCCAACCATCTGAATAGCGTCGGCCATGTCATGTGGTATTGTAGTGGATTGATCTTAGAGATTAAGTTCACCTTATGAAGAAGCATGTAGTGTTGTAGCTTTTGGTATGCAAATATTAAAGCTATGAAATGCTTCTTAATCAGTGGATAATTAGCCCCATCAGGGATTATATAATGGCTGAGGTAGTAAAGTATGTTTTCCTTCCCTTCATCATTGGCTTGGGCCAACAAATCACCAAAGGATTTGTCTAACGCAGTAGTGTAAAGTATGAGTGGCTTGCCTCGGATAGGGGCTACTAGAACTAGCAGGGTCATTAGCTAATGCTTGATGTCTTCAAAGGAATGCTCACACTTATCATCCAACTTGAACTTGGCATCATTTTTGACAAGTTCTTAGAATGGATGACATTTGATAGGTTGGATATAAAGCATCTTAAATACATCAACTGGCCTTGGAATGATCTGAGTTGAGTTAAACTTTAGGGTGGCATTTCTAATATTGCCTTAATCTTCTCGATCGATTTCATGTGTATACAAACTCAAGGAATTTCTTAAAGCTACTCTGAATGCACACTTTAGGGGGTTCATTTTAAGGTTAAATTATCTTAACTATTCCAAAATTACTCTTAAGTTAAAGAGATGGTCTTCATTTTCTCTACTTTTGACCATGAGGTAATTGACATAGCACTCAACTTGATGATGAATGAGTTCATCAAAGATTCGAGACATAGACTACTGGTATATAGCACCAACATTTTTAAGGAAAGTACCAAATCCTAAGTAATTATCATCATCGACTGGACCCAATATATCGAATCCTAGTCTCAGTCTTGATTGAGAGCTTTTGCATTTATTCTTTTATATTCTTTCAAAGTAGTCTGACATATACTTTGACCAAGTATGTGGGATTAACCCTTTCTTTGCTAAATTATAAACACAAAGAAAGTACCACTCAAAAGGTAATTCTATTAAATCTTTATATGAATCATCCTCAAGTTCTACATCAACTTCTTGACTTAAGGATGATGCTCCCAGAAAGAACCTTTGAGTCTTCACACCTATGGATGACTTAGGTGCTTCTTTAACTACAAAACTCTCAGCTTTTTGAGAGGAAAGTGGGGTTAGATCTAAGGTTTCCAATTGATGCCTAACTGTTTCACATATATACTTGGATACACTTATGCATTGCTTTGGAGCCCGATCTTCATCGCTATCTGGCTCAAGTGTCACCTAGAAGGGAATCTACTGCTGAGAAGAGTTGGCTAGTGTGCTAACCATATAAGACTCATCATAGGAACTAGATTATAAGTCTATAGGGATAACAGGTATACTCCCAATAGCTGGGACATATCTTCTATTGGGTGGCCAATAAGGAGGTTTTCTACCCCTAGGATTTCCTCTGAATTGGCCTCTTCCTCTACCTAGTAGAGGTCAGATCATCCTACCCATATATTAGAGCAGAGTAATGAACTATTGGTGGAATCTAATGTCATGCTCCACTTCCTCCTCCAAGTCTATTTCTGCTCCCTTTTATTTTCTTTTTCATTTTCTTTTCTTTTCTTTTTCTTTATCTTTTTCTCTTTATTTTTCTTTTTCTTTTGCTTTTTTTTTAACATTGGCCAAGTTCACGAGAATAGACTTGTTGATTTTGAGGGAGGTAGTAAGCCGCATCCTCATATATGTCAACCTCATGAATTGTAAATTGCTTGAGAACTCCTTTGACATAATAGATGATCCTACATCTCACAAAATTTATACACTGATGTAGAGAGGATGGAACTATGTTGTTCTCATGTATCCGAGTCTATAATGTGAAACTTGGCTTCGATCTTCTAATCATCTATCTTTAAGGGAAACACTATGGAGCTTAAGGCCTATTGACCTCACTTTTGGAGTGCCGATTCAATCATCCCATCTTAGACTTAGGATACTTCTAGACACAAAGACTTCCATAGTCATAAGACACTTCTAATAATTTTGTAAACACTTAACCTAAGCCTAAAGACTTAGAAGGGTTAAATATAGGATTAGGTTATGTCTTAGGGATTAAGATAATCCACCTACCCTACAACCCAAATCTAATCCATGTTCACCTTTTGAAACCAAACCTCAAGTTCAATTCAAACATCAAATTCAAATCCAAATCCTAACCCAAATTCCAAAACCAAATGATTGAAGCCCATGATCAAATTCAAACTTGAAACACTTCCTAAACCATATGACCTATCCCATGGACTTAGCCAAATCTTAATCCAGATCAATCTAAAATAAATTTATTTTCTTATAATAAATTTACATCTTCAATCATCTCCCTAAATATAAATCAAATCAACATTTAAATGATCAAAACTAAAGCAAACTAAATCAAATTAAATCAAACCCTTCTTAAGCCATATGACTTATCCCATGGACTTCGCCAAATCTTAAACCAAATCAAGTCAAACTCAATTTATTTTCTCACAAATTAATGATATTTTCAATCATATTCACAAATTTAAATAAAATATACATTTAAATCATCAATACAAAATCAAACAAAATCAAACAAAATCAAAATCCAATCCAAAACCACATGACCCAACTCCATGGACTTAGCCAAATTCCTTCATTCCAAAACCCAAATTCAATTTATTTTTAATGAATCAATCATACCTTCTATCATATTCACAAATATAAATCAAATCTACAATCATCAATCCAAACCAAAATCAACCCAAGTCAAACCCAACATAACCCTTTTGACTTGAAATGTTCAAATGAACCAAAACCCATTTGAACCCAAGCCAATTGAAATTGAATTTATATATCAATCCCAAATCCATATATAAACTCAACTAAATCAAACTCAACCAAAAATCAACCAAACTAAACCTAATTGGTCCACTTAACCCAAAGTGGCCAATTTTACCTATTTGAGCCAAGTCTTCATGCTACTCAAATTGGATTGAACCAAGCCCATCAAAACCTCCCATCATGATTGTTGATCACCCTAGATTAATTAATTATCACAAATTCGGTCAAACCAAGTCAACCACTTAACTCATATGAACCCAAACTAGCCAAATTGCAACCTAATCCAAATCCTTTAAAACCAATGATTCATACCAAATCAAAATCAATATTTGAATATGACTTGACCTTCAATTGAGTCAAACTAAACCCAATTGTTCCTCTTGACTCAAGTTGACTCAAATTGACTTAAAAGACCAAATTGGGTTAAATCAAAATATAACTAATTTGATTGCAACCAATGTGTCATGTCCATTCTAAATTGCTTGTTGAACTTGACCAAAGCCATAATTTGACCCAATTGAACCCAATTAACCTACTTAGGCCAAATTTATCTAAAGGTTCAACTTGGCCTAAGTCAAAACCAACTTCAAATTAATTGAAACCAAAGCCTAAAATCATCTTCAATTGGTCAACTAAACCCAAACCACAACCCAAGTTTGGCTAATTTGGTCAAATTGGTCAACTTAACCCATTTGAGCCCAAATGATTTCAAATGAGCCAAAATCAAATCTAAGCCAAGCTAAACCAAACCAATTGAACCAAAACATCCCACATGATCATATGAACTTGACGCAACCATTAGTTTGACCCAATTTGACCAATTGGTCAACTTGACCCATCCTAATCTAATTTGACCTAAATGAGTCAAATCAAGCCAAACCTAGCCAAATCAACTCTAATTGACTTGAAATTTTGGCTAACCCACTTTTTACTAATTTTAAATCTACCCAAATCATCTCCAATGCCAAATAATCATTCCAACCTTGGGTCAAGGGTATCACATGAGACAAATCACCCATGTAAGTGGTCATTTCCATTCCTTGGCCACTTGGTACTCTCCAATGGTTCTAGGCACCTATGACACGCCCAACTTAACCCAAGGTCATTGGTTGGCCATGACCATGGAAGGTGAAATCACCAAACCCTCCCCATTAGATCATTGGAAACCCATAGAACACCCATGATTCCTGCTTGCCAGCCACCTCCACACCTTCAACCAACCAAGGCAAGCTAACTCACATCCTTCCTTCCACCCATGACTCCCTAAGATGGCCGGACGGCCACTAGATGCCAAACCAAATTCCACCATCGGATCAAGATGAAGGGGCGTATACACCCCCCTCGTTTTAACTCCAACACACAAAAAAATCATTCCTTAAAGCCCTAGCTACCCAAAGCAAGCTGCTAGAGCCATTCTGAGCTCCCAAGCTCGTTCCTCGATAAAATAATTCCATTTTTGTCTATCCTAAAATAAAACACTCTCATTTCTAACTTAACTTCCCTATTTCTCCATCAAACTCAAATTAACTTTGCACACACCTTCTTTAAGACTCATCGAGCAAAAATAAATTATCTCCCAAGCTTTTCGAGCACCGGAGGTGGGACTTTGATCAAAGCTGAGATCCAAATCATCGATTCATGGCCTTCTAAAGGAACATCAAGGAATTGATCTAATTGCTTCTCAATAGGGCTTTGTCTCCACTAGATGAAGCTTCCTTAATAGTTTGAGCCACCCGTCTTGAGTTCCGGTGAGAAAAAAATCAATCCTTAGGCAAAAATGGGTTGGAGCTTTTTGATGAAAACTTGCTTCTCGTGTGATATTGACTGTTAGATCCCCTCTGATCAATTTTGTTAAGGTGTGGGAATCTTTTAGAGTTGATTTGAGCTCGAGTAAACTCAGATCAAGTGAGCAATAGCGGATGGACTCCATTCTCCCTCACTTGCATGACGTTAGATCATACACTATCTATTCTGCGAGATCATAAAAGATGGTCATGATTAGATCCACTAGATCGATATGATTTAATATTATTAAGCTACAGGATTAATCATAGCCATTTGATCTTAGATCGAATGGTGGAGGAGAAATCTTCCGTCACGACATAGGCACTAAGTCTGATAAGTTTTAAGTAGCCAATCCCTCGACATCATGTGGAAAGCACACCGTGTCAGTGCGCCACATGACACCAATAGGATTAGGCTTTAATTATGCTTAATTAATCACTTTTAATGACTGAAACTTCTAAAAATCATAGAAAAATAAAAAATGCAAATAAATAATCATTTTAAAGTTATTTCAAAGAAGAATTAATTAAATACTAATGTTAATAAATTTTGAATCATAATTAAGTTTAATTACAAAATTTATTAGCTTAATTACACCTTAATTACTTGAGCAATTAATCCAAAATTTTGTGGGTTAATTTAATGGGATGACCTCTACCTCCCATGATTTTCTTGGGATTTATTGCTCACCTAATTAGGAAAATTTACTAACTAAACCTTAACTACTCTTTTAAGTTAATTAATGATTAATTAATCTCATGAATAGTAATAAATTAATTAATTAAGTTTATTAATCATTGTCAACAGTAAGTGAACTAAGGAATAGGGTTGGGACCCCTTTATCAAAGTTCATTTCACCTTTTTTTAAAATGAAACTAATTAAGATTTAACTAATTAATTAATTAAATCAAATTAAAATCATAATCACATCTTAATTAATTAAATCATGGGATAGATCTTTAGGTGTTTAATAACCTGAAGGAGTTTAATGAAATTATGGTTAGTCCACATGTGTGAAAAACCATAGGAGTAATTAATTAAGTCCCTTAATCTTATTAACTATTCATCATGAACCAATTGCATTAGGCCCCTTTTATTTCCTAGGATCATTGCAAGTTTATTTTCCATGCATATCATGGCTCATAATTATTTAGTTAATTACTTTAAGGTGACATAGGCAAGGGTAATTAATTCATCTAATTAAGTGTTCAAATTAATTAACCCATATAATTAACTTAATTACATTTTCTTAAATTAAATCAAATCACTAATGTGGGAATGGGTTTAAAATAGTAAGTGATGATTTCTCTTCTCCTCTTTAAATCAAATCAAATCCAAAAATTGATTAATAAAGAAGCTTTGGTTTGCTTTAAATAATATTGTTTGATTTGATTGCCCTTAAGAACTAGTTTGGTTGAAATAATCACATGCTTATATTTGATTGTCATTTTTCCAATCATGTTAAATTTGGTAAGTCATTTGAATTCATGCATCCATCTTTTCAAAATCAAGTAAAATAAAATGGATTTCCTTAATGTAAGATTACATGCATTGATTTAATTTAATATATGCGTGTCTATTATCACTATGAAATCTAAATGTATTTTTCAAAAGCTTATAAATGAATAATAATATGTGTTATGATGCTAGTTATAAATACATAAGAAATGCATGTGCTTATAGCTTAAGTGTACGAATGTTGTGTTCCATTTCCTCTATTCAAGTGCTTATTTATATAAGATTGAATGGTAATGGGTATATAGTCTGGATATCCTGGGAACACGAGCCTTTAGCTAGCCCCAAAGAGGTCATTTGATTACATCACATCCCTGATTTAATAATGGCATGTACCCATTTGATTTCATTCTTATGTATTTCAACATTATAATTTGGATAGAGCTTTAGTTCATATATATAAATGATTCAATCAAACAAAATATATAATGTTTCCATGATTTTCTTTCCCTCATTTATGTATACATCCATGTGTGTCCTAGAAAAGTAAGTATATAGTCTGGACATCCCAGGAATACAAAACTTTAGTGAGCCCCAAGGAGGTCATTTGATTACGTCACTTCCTTAGTTTAATAATGACACGTACTTGCATATATCTTTGTACATGTATATGTTTATGTAATTAAGGAATGAAAATCCCATTTTACATTAAAATTGCATGCATTCATAATTGACTAAGTGGTTGAATTAATTAGCCATATGATTTGGATCTTACTTCCTATGTTCATGTATACGAATTTAGATATGTTTGAATGCAAATGGGTATATAATCTTGACATCTTGAGAATACGAGACTTTAGCTAGCTCCAAGGAGGTCATTTGATTACCTCACTTCCCTGGTTTAACAATGTTGCATGCATATTTAATTTCATTCTTATGTTCTTTTTGTATAAAAATTTGGATAAAGTTTTAAATTAATATGTTCAAATAATTCAATCAAATAAAATATAAATTCTAGACATACACATATATTCATCAGTTAAGTATGCTAAAATATATTGCATGCATAGATACACTTAGGATTAAATCATATGCATGTTACATGTGATGAAAAGGAATGATTTAATATATTGGATGTGGTATTAATTCAATTAATGTATTCTTAAGATGCCTTTCATTTTGAATAGGATTATTTAAAGTGAACCTAAACATAAGATTATTTTATATGATGTATGTTATATTTTAATGATGTATTATTTTATATTGGATGTTAGGATGTATGCTTCATAGACTGTATTATAAGCCAATATTAGGTTAATCATATTTTCTATAGGGGATTATGCTTAAGGGATGCTTAAAAATAAATGTGAATGCTCTTTTCTATTTTCTTAAATCCTTAAGCATAATCCAAGTTAGGAGAGGAGGACTTAGTTACCCATTTCTAGGGTGCTAAGTCCAAATTATAAATACAACTACTTGGGCTTATATGTATATTTAGCGAACCTCTATTTTGGGTGTAGTTAGATTTAGTTTTCCCTCATAAATGTAATTTTTTCAATAGGAATTAGGATTAGTGATAGGATGAGCAGTGGCTAGAAGGCTTTGTCCTAGGGTGCCCTATGATGCCTTTGAAGCAAGCACCATCCAAATCAAAGAAAGAACCAAATCAAAAATGGAGATATGAAGAAAGAAAACCCCTATAGTATTTAATACAATTATAATTATTTTTTCATATTCCAGGTTGTATAAGTGTAGAGCTCGGCTATCCATCTTTTCTCTCTTCGGGTTGTATGTTGGTACTCAACCACACCAGCCTTTTATTCTTTTATGATAGTTTATATAATTGTTTGATGTTATGTTTACATTGTGCATTAAGACAGCATGCTTTTCATAGTTTCTTAAATGATTGATGCTTTAATGTGTGGCTTGGATATGATTAGGCTCTTAGGATAAAAATAATTTTTCTACCCAACTAATCACTCATAACTAAATTTTAAACAACTCATAACCTCATCATAAAGCCTAAGACATAAATAAGATAATTAAAAGATTTAGCAACCTCTTAGCTATATGGTTGTATGTTTCACAGCATGCATGCATATTTTTTTCTCTTGACATGAAGGATCTTTATCCTTGCACGATAAAGGAATGCTTGAACTATGAGGGAATCGCTTATGGAGGAGAACATCTTCCTCTAGCTAATTTGACCCATAACCTATTTCATCATGCATTTAGGTAGAAGAAATCCTAAAGCCTCTATCAAAATGATGTGGCTAAAATGAAATAAAATTTGAAATATTTTACATCTATATATTAAGTCATATGCTCATATCGCTCATGCTCAAGTCACTTAAGGAGTGTGTTTAGGATTTTATTCTCTTTCTTATTAAATAATAACCATAGCTATCTTGCAATTCAGAAGACCATTCTACATGGTTTTAAAATTGTAGGAGTTAGCTGGATGCCACTCCAAGCTATTATAAGTCCAGAAGTCGGACAATTTATTCTCTCTTGTGGAGGTAAACCCTTATGTCCACCTGTCACTTAGATTTAGGTCATTCTTTAGCTCTTACTAAAGCTCCCTAGATTTAGGATCCTAGATAGCTATTTCCTTCAAGCTACGAGCATAAATCCTCACCTCTTAGGCATTCCCACAACCTTGTGTTGGTGGATTATAAGCTTCAGAAATCTAATAAAATTTTAACTCAAAACATATAAATCTCCACAACTTCAAAATTATAAAGCCCAACCATAGGATAGATTGGAATGCATACTAGGCTTCCTAGTATCATGAACATTTCTTACTTATTTTAGTTAAATTTCAAAAATAAGTCTTCTCCTTGAACTTTCCCAATTGATTTTCCAAGTAAAACTAATCCTTTGATAGTCTTACCTTGAAATCTTTAAAGATGATAATTATCTACTTTAATTGAGAGTATTCTTAAGAAATTTCATTTCCTAAGATGTAATTAACTATGGAGGCTTGCCTCCATAGAGAACTTAAGAACTTGGTTTAATGTAAACATTATTTTATTCATCCATGTAAAGTAAGGGAAAAATTGCTAATACATTTGAAGACCCATCAAGCCTTAGGAGTCCTTATTAAATGAATTGGTCCATTCTAAAGTGATGCCTCTATCTTTTTAGATAGTACATCATACCTCAATGTAGTACTTGATCACCTTAAAAAATACTCCCATGCCTTGGGAAAGTAAGGGAAAAATTGCTAGTACATTCGAACACCCATCATGCCTTAGGAGTCCTTATTAAATGATTTGGTCCCTCCTAAAGTGGTGCCTCTATCTTTTGAGATAGTACATCATACCTCAATGTAGTACGATCACCTTAAAAAGTACTCCCCCCTATGATCTACGAGGTTCCCCACCGATACATCCAAAAATAAACACCACAAGGCCCTCTCGACTTATTCATTGAATCCTCTCAACATCATCCTTTCTTTTTGGAGTTTGGAGATGTTGATCCTCAAGTAGGCAAGGATTCTTAGACTCATAATGTTGATTGATACACTTGGGTCAACCAGAACTCTAGATATCCTGTATCTGCCAACATCCATTGAAATGTAAAGAGGCGGTTGTGCTCGGTCATCACTAAGAGTAAGTGTTCATCACTGAATGTAATCCTTAAGATGTCCTTTGAGTGGCAAGCCTCATCTTTAGTAGCAGTTAGCTAAGCTAAGTATATCTAGATCAAGTAAGGCTATGATTAGAAATTACCTCTTCTATTTGGATAAGCCAAGGGCATCGTATATGCTTAACATAGCGGGAAATTTTGTAAGGTAAGCTAGGACATTGTAATCAACTCTAGCTTGGTCCTCCACAAGCATATCCATGGGTGGAGCACCCTATGGAGGGGTTATATGCTCAATGGAACAAATGACTTGCTTACCCTTATCCTAAGGTGTTACCCTAGAAAGTAGAATTTTGACACTGCATAAGTTGACTTCAGTGACTTCTTGGAATGATGAGCTTGTGGAAAGTTCTACCTTCTCATCAAACATTCCTACAGCTTCTCCTATGGAATTCTCAGAGTTAGTTGACTCTAAGTCAATCTCAAGTGGTGAATCTGATTGATTCAAAGAAGGATAGTTTGGCTCTGAATTAGAAAAGCAAGGATCAGAACTACAATAGATTTGATCAGAAAGGTAAACAATGGCTCCCAACTTGTAGTTGTACTCAAGTTAGTCCTTAAAAGTGATACAATCCTCTAATACATGGCCTAACATGCGGTGGTAGGGGCAATAGCTAAGATCATAGCTCTTGCCCACCCTTAGGCTCGGGTCAATGTCAAGTTTCTTTAAGAGATTCTTAAATATTTTTAAAACCTCCATCTTGAATGAATATGGCTTATTCAATCTATCAATAAGAGTAGGGGAAAGTAGCTACCTCGTGATGGATATGAATACCGGTAAGATCGAGGTAATAAAATCATGCGGGCGGCAATTGAGGTGGTGGAAGAGGAGGTAAGAAAGGAGGCTGTTGAGCACAAGTCTCTTAGTTTTAGAGTTTAGGGTTTAGTGTTTAGGATTTAGGGTTTAGGTTTTTTTTAATTAAGTAAACCGATAGGTTTTGGTTTATTTAGTTTATTTTTTATTTATTTGAGATTATTTTATTTTTAATTTTTATTTAGGTTTATTCTTTAATTTTATTTATTTAGTTTATTTATTTTAGGTATAATTAATTTAGTTTAGGTTTTTTATTTTAGTTTAGTTTTTAGTTGAGTTTTATTTTTATTATTTATTTAGGTTTAGCTTTTTATTTTTTTTTTTAGATTTAGGTTTAGGTTTTATTTTAGTTTTTTAGGTTTATGTTTTAGGTTTTCATTATAGGTTTATTTTTAAGTTTTACTTCTTAGTTTATTTGATTTTATTTAGTTCAGGTTTAGGTTTAGGTTTAGTTTATTTTAGGTATAGGTTTAGGTTTTATTTATTTTAGTTTAGTTTATTTTAGTTTAGGTTTAGGTTTATTTACCTTGTTTATTTTATTTTTATTTTAGGTTTAGGCTTTTTTTTAGTTTAGGGTTTAAGTTTTATTTTTTGTAGGTTGTACTTTTAGGTTTAAGTTTTTATTTAGTTTTTATTTTATTTTATTTTAGATATATTTTATATTTATTTTAGGTTTAGTTTTGATTTTATTTAGGGTTTTTATTTTTTAGTTTAGTTTAAGTTCTTGTTTATTTTATTTTAGTTTAGTTTTTATTTTTTATTTTATTTTCCTTTTAGGTTTATGTTTAGGTTTAGGTTTAGGTTTAGGTTTTAGTTTAGGTTTTTATTTTATTTTATTTTATTATTTTATTTTTGTGTACGCTTTTTTATTTATTTTATTTTTAGATTTTATTTAGTTGAGGGTTTAGCGTTTAGGGTTTAGGGTTTAGGTTTTATTGGTTAGGTTTAAGGTTTAATTTTTTATGGTTTAGGGTTTAGGGTTTAGGTTTTAGGTCTAGGGTTTAGGTTTTAGTTTAGGGTTTGTATTTTTTTATTTTTTTAATAGAGAACAAATTCAGATTCAACATTTCTTCTTGTTGATTTCATTAACCAAGTAGCACCCCAAGTTTTTTAAGACATAAGCAACGACATAGATAAAAAATGAACACACATAGATTAAATCAAAAACCCTAGATAACTAGAGCTGTCTCTACTATAATGACACAACTCCATAAGTAGTAGATTTGATCAACCATTATTCAATTTCTCTAGTTGCCATCAAAACCACCCCAGCCTCTCGAGTGGTGGATCCATCATCATATCCCTGATCTCTCCCTCCGCCACCACCACAAATGTAACCTCCATCACTCCTCCCAACTCCATAAGCACCACTGCTCTGACCACCACCTCCATATCCACCAACACCTCCAGATCCCTCACCATCACTATGATAACTGCTGCCTCTTCCTTTACCTCAACCACTAGATATAAATTAAGTCTAGTTGTTAGTGATGTTCCTGTCGTCAAGGCTCACCCATTCTTAGTGTTTAGGTTTATTAGGCTTTAGGGTTTAGATTTTTTTTAATTAATTTAGTTACTTTAGGTTTAAGTTTTGGGTTTGGGGATTAGGGTTTATGTTTAGGAATTAGGGTTTAGAGTTTTAGTTTTTAGGGTTTAGGAGGGTAGGTTTAGGCATGGGTTGTGGTTTAGGATTTAGGGTTTGGTTTAGGTTTTTACTTTTAGGGTTTAGGTGGGGGGTTTGGGTTTAAGTTTGTAGGTTTAGTGTTTAAACTTTTAGGGTTTTGGTTTATGGTTTGGGTGGGAAGTTTAGTGGTTTAGTTTTTATTTGGGTTTTTAAGTTTAGGTTTTAGGCAAGTTTAGGTGGGGAGCCATGGTTTTAGGGTTTAGTGTTTAGGGTTTAGTTTAGGGTTTAGGGTTTTAAATTAAATAAACTCATAGGTTTAGGTTTATTTAATTTATTTAGTTTTTAGTTTATTTTTTATTTATCTTAATTTTTTTATTCTTTATTTTTATTTAGTTTAGTTTATTTATTTTAGTTTAGGTTTTTATTTTAGTTTATTTTTTAGTTTAGTTTTATTTTAATTTTAATTTATTAAGTTTAGATTTTATTTTTTGATTTTTATGTTTATGTTTAGGTTTTTATTTTATTTTTTAGGCTTAGATTTTATGTTTTTATTTTTGGTTTATTTTTTAGTTTTATTTTTTTAGTTTATGTTTAGGTTTTATTTATTTTAGTCTAATTTATTTTAGTTTTGGTCTAGGTTTAGTTTATTTGTATTTTAGGTTTAAGTTTTTTTTGTTTAAGGTTTAAGTTTTTTTATTTAATTTTAGGTTTTATTTTTAGGTGTATTTTTGAGGTTTAGGATTTTATTTAGTTTTTATTTTTTTTATTTTTATTTTAGGTTTAGTTTTTATTTTATTTAGGTTTTTTTCACATTTTAGTTTAGTTTAAATTTTTATTTATATTATTTTAATTTAGTTTTTATTTTTTATTATCTTTTTAGGTTTAGGTTTAGGTTTAAGTTTTAGTTTTAGTTTTTATTTTATTTTTATTTATTTCTTTTGGTCTAGGTTTATTTACTTATTTTTTAGGTCTAATTTAGTTTAGGTTTATGTTTTTAGCTTTTTAGAGTTTAGGGTTTTGGGCTAGTTTAAGCTTTAGGTTTTTTTTTGGCCTTAGGGTTTCGGGGTTTAGGGTTTAGGGTTTAGGTTTTTGAGTTTAGGATTTAGGGTTTAGGGTTTAGGGTTTTAGAGTTTAGGCTTTAGGATTTAGGGTTTAGGGTTTTTAGGGTTAGGGTTTAGAGTTTAGGGTTTAGGCTTTAGGGTTTAGGGTTAGGGTTTAGGGTTTAGGGTTTAGGTTTAGGTTTGGGTTATTATTTTTGTTTAGGGTTTAAGGTTTTGGTTTTTTTAAATAGAGAACAAATTTAGATTCAACATTTCTTCTTTTATTTGATCAAACAACACACTAAGTTTTCTAAGACACAAGCGATGACATTGATTAAAAAATGAGCACATAAGCAAATCAAAAACCCCTAGATAAGTAGAACTATCTCTATCAGATAGATAATTCCATAAGTAGATCGATCGTTGTTCATCGTTTCTCTCCCATCGAGCCACCTCGCCTCTCGGCGGGATCCACCATCATATTCTCGATCTCTCTTTTCGCCACCACCATGATTGTAACCTCTGTTGCTCCTCCCGCCTCCATAACCACCATTGCTCTGACCACCACCTCCATATCCAGTAGCACCTCTAAAACCCTCATGTTCCTGCCATCAAGGTTCCGCACATTCTTAGGGTTTAGGTTTAGTTTAAGCTTATTAGATTTTAGGTTTTAGGTTTATTTTTTAATTTATTTAGTTACTTTAGGTTTAGGTTTAGGATTTGGGTTTTAGGGTTTAAGTTTAGGGTTTAGGGCTTAGGGTTTAAGGTTTAGGGTTTTAAGGTTTAGGGTTATTGTCTGTGATTTTTTTTTAAATTAATCAAACGGTAGGTTTAGGTTTACTTAGTTTATTTAGTTTACTTTTATTTATTTTTTTATTTTTTTTTTAAGTTTTATTTATTTTAAATTTATTTATTTCAATTTAGGTTTTTTATTTTAGTTTATTTTTTAAGTTTTATGTTTATCTTTTAGTTTACTTATATTTTTATTTTATTTTTTAGGTTTAGCTTTTATTTTTTAATTTTAGGTTTAGGTTTAAGTTTTTATTTTATTTTCTTAGGTTTAGGCTTAAGGTTTTTATTTTAGGTTTATTTTCAAGTTTTTTTTAGTTTAGGTTTAGGTTTATTTTTAGTTTATTTCATTTTATTAGTTTAGGGTTTAGGTTTATTTTAGGATTAGGTTGTATATTTTTTAGTTTAGTTCATTTTAGTTTATGTTTAGGCTTATTTTATTTTGTTTATTTTATTTACTATTTTTTAATTTAGGGTTTAGGTTATATTTTAGGGTTATGTTTTTATTTAATTTTTATTTTATTTTATTTTATGTTTTATTTATTTTTATTTTACATTTATTTTTTTATTTTATTTAGGTTTTTTATTTTAAGTTTATTTTATTTTAGTTTTAGTTTATGTTTTATTTATTTTATTTTAATTAAGTTTTATTTATTTTAAATTTTAGGTTTAGGTTAAGGTTTTAGTTTAGTTTTTTATTTTATTTTATTTAGTTTTAAGTTTTTTTATATTTTTTATTTTTAGGTTTTATTTAGTTTAGGTTTAGGTTTTAGGTTTTTAGGGTCTAGAGGTTAGGGTTTAAGGTTTAGGGTTATTAGTTTTAGGGTTTGGGGTTTAGGGTTTAGGGTTTAGGATTTAGGGTTAAGGGTTTAGGGTTTAGGGTTTCGGGTTTTTTTTTAAATTAACTAAACCTTTAGGTTTAGCTTTATTTAGTTTACTTTTTATTAATTTTAGTTTATTTTATTCTTTTAGTTTTATTTAATTTAGTTTACTTATTATTGGTTTATTTATTTTAGTTTAGGTTTCTTATTTTAGTTTCTTTTTTGGTTTAGGTTTAGGTTTATGTTTATATTTTAGTTTAGTTGTATTTTTATTTAATTTTTTAGGTTTAGGTTTGGGTGTATTTTTAGTTTAGTTTATTTTATTTAGTTTAGGGTTTAGGTTTAGTTTATTTTAGGATTAGGTTTTGGTTTTATTTATTTTAGTTTATGTTATTTTAATTTAGGTTTAGGTTTATTTTATTTTTGTTTATTTTATTTTTAGTTCTTTTTTGGTTTAGGGTTTAGGTTTTATTTTTTATTTATTTTATGTTTTAATTTTAGCTTTATTTTAAGGTTTAGGTTTTTATTTAGTTTTTATTTTATTTTATTTTCAATTTTTATTTTACATTTAGTTTTTATTTTATTTAGGTTTTATTCTTAGGTTTATTTTATTTTATTTTTAAGTTTAGGTTTTGATTTTGGGTCACGTTTAGGGTTTAGGGTTTTTTTTTGGGTTTAGGATTTAGGGTCTAGGGTTTTTTTATTTTAAATTAAGTAAATTTGTAAGTTGAGGTTTATTTAGTTTATTTTTTTTTTTTATTTTTTTATTTTTTATAGTTTAGTTTATTTATTTTAGTTTAGGTTTTTTTATTTTGGTTCATTTTTTTGGTTTAGGTTTAGGTTTATGTTTATTTTTTAGTTAAATTTTATTTTCATTTTATTTTTTAGGTTTCAATTTTATTTTTTATTTTTAGGTTTAGATTTAGGTTTTTATTTTATTTTTTTAAGTTTAGGTTTTAGGGCTTTATTTTAGGTTTATTTTTAGGCTTTATTTTTTTAATTTAGGTTTAGGTTTATTTTTTATTTATTTTATTTAGTTTAGGTTTTAGGATTAGTTTATTTTAGGTTTAGGTTTAGATTTTATTTATTTTAGTTTAGTTTTTTTAACTTAGAACAAATTAAGATTCAACATTTCTTCTTTTCGATTTCATCAACCAAGTAACACACTAAGTTTTCAAAGACACAAGCGACGACATATATAAAAAATGAGCACGCATAGAGCAAATCAAAAACCCTAGATAGTTAGAACCATCTCTACTGTAAAGACATAGTTTCATAAGTAGCAGATCAGATTGGCCGTTCTTCAGTTTCTTCAGTTCCCATTAGAACCACTCCGGCCTCTCTAGTAGTGGGATCCACCATCATTTTCCTGATATCTCCCTCCACCACCACCATGATAATAACCTATGTCACTCCTCCCGCCTCCATAACCACCACTGCTCTAACCTCTACCTCCATATCCACTAGCACCTCTAGATCCCCCACCACCATTGTGATAACCTCTGCCTTCGCCTTCGCCTTCACCACCAGATCTAGACTAAGACTAGATGACGGTGATGTTCGTGCCGTCAAGGTTCTTCCCATTCTTAGGGTTAAGGTTTAGATTTAGGTTTATAAGATTTTAGGGTTTAGGTTTACTTTATTTATTTATTTAGTTACGTAGTTTAGGGTTGGGTTTGGGTTTAGAATTTAGTGTTAGGGTTTAGGTTTAGCTTTTAGGGTTTATTCTTTAGGGTTCACTGAGGTTTATTCTTTTTTTTTTTTTTTTTTAGGTTTTATTTATTTTATTTTAGTTTATTTTATTTTATTTTTTTATTTAGGTTTAGGTTTATTTTTATTTTAGTTTATTTTATTTAGTTTAGGTTTAGGTTTATGTTTATTTTATTTTTGGTTTATGTTTTATTTATTTTAGTTTAGGTTTATTTTATTTTATTTTATTTTTATTTTAGGTTTAGGAATCTTTTAGTTTACAGTTTAAGTTTTATTTTTTATTTATTTTTAGGTTTATTTATTGGTTTAGGTTTTCATT
Organism: Cymbidium sinense; assembly: GCA_021442155.1. NCBI lineage: Eukaryota > Viridiplantae > Streptophyta > Magnoliopsida > Asparagales > Orchidaceae > Cymbidium > Cymbidium sinense. The sequence continues at coordinate 130,629,344 of CM038224.1, forward strand.
TAGTTTTTATTTTATTTTATTTTATGTTTATTTTATATTTATTTTTTGTTTAGCTTTTATTTTATTTTGGTTTTTTATTTTTGGTTTATTTTATTTTTTAGTATAGTTTAGGTTTTTATTTATTTTATCTTTATTAGTTTATTTTATTTTATTTTTAGGTTTAGGTTTAGGTTTAGATTTTATTTATTTATTTTTAGTTTAATTTATTTTAGGTTTAAGTTTATTTTATTTTATTTATTTTTTATTTTATTTTTAGGTTGTTTTTTTATTCATTTTTTAGGTTCTATTTTATGTTTATCTTTTAGGTTTACGTTTTTATTTCATTTTTACTTTATTTTACTTTAAGTTTATTTTAGTTTTATTTTAAGTTTAGTTTTTATTTTATTTAGTTTTTTATTCTTCGGTTTATTTTATTTTTTAGTTTAGTTTAGGTTATTATTTATTTTAGGTTAGTTTATTTTTATTAGTTTGTTTTACTTTATTGTTAAGTTTAGGTTTAGTTTTTAATTCATGTTTTAATTTTAATTTTTTCTCTTTTATTTAGGTTTAAGTTTTGTTATTTATGTTCTTTTCTTTATTTTATTTTTATTTTAAGTTTTGGTTTTTTTAGTTTAGGGTTTAGGTTTTATTTCATATTTATTTTTAATTTTTATTTTAAAGTTTTGGTTTTTATTTAGTTTTTATTTTATTTTATTTTAGTTTTATTTTATTTTTATTTTATGCTTAATTTTTATTTTATTTAGGTTTTATTTATATTATTTTAGTTTATTTTCTTAGTTTATTTTATTTAATTTTAGGTTTAGGTTTAGGTTTTAGTTTAGGTTTTTACTATATTTTATTATTTTATTTTATTTAGGTTTAGGTTTTTTTATTTATTTTATTTATAGGTTTTATTTAGTTTTGGTTTTAGTTATTATTATTGTTGTTTAGTTTGGTTTAGGTTTAGGGTTGAGGGTTTTAGGGTTTAGGGTTTAGGGTTATCTTAGGGTTTAGGGTTAGTTTAGGGTTTAGGCTTTAGTGTTTAGGGTTTTTAATATTTAAGGTTAAGGGTTTAGGGTTCAGAGTTTGAGTTAGCATTTAGGGTTTAGGATTTAGGGATTAGGGTTTAGGGGTTAGGGGTTAGGGTTAATTTATGGTGGGTTTAGGGTTAGGGTTATTTAGGGTTTAGGGTTTTTAAAAAGAATTAAGCAAACCAGAGTTTAGATTTATTTAGTTTATTTTTATTTGTTTTAGTTTATTTTATTTTTTATTTTATTTAGGTTTATTTTTTATTTTATTTAGTCTTTATTTATTTTAAGTTCATTATTAGTTTAGTTTTTTAGGTTTAGGTTTGGGTTTATGTTTATTTTCAATTTAGATTGATTTTATTTTATTTTTAGGTTTAGGTTTTATTTTTATTTTTAGCTTTAGGTATATTCTTTTACTTTTAGGTTTAGGTTTTAGGTTTTTATTTAAAGTTTATTTTTAGGTTTTATTTTTTAGTGTTGGTTTAGGTTTATTTTTAATTTATTTTACTTTATTTAGTTTATGTTTACATTTAGGTTTAGTTTATTTTAGGATGACATTTAGGTTTTATTTATTTTAGTTTAGTTTTTTTTAGTCTAGGTTTAGGTTTATTTTCTTTGTTTATTTTATTTTTTAGGTTTTTTTTTTTAATTTAGGGTTTAGGTTTTTCTATATTTATAATTAGGTTTTATTTTAAAGTTTAGGTTTTTATTTAGTTTTTATTTTATTTTATTTTCTTTTAGCTTTATTTTATTTTTATTTTACATTTAGTTTTTATTTTATTTAGGCTTTTATTTTAATGTTTATTTTATTTTAATTTATTTTTCTTACTTTATTTTATTTATTTTTTAGGTTTTGGTTTAGGTTTTTATTTTATTTTATTATTTTATTATATTTAGGTTTAGGTTTATTTATTTATTTAATTTTTATGTTTTATTTAGTTTAGGTCTAGGATTTTAGCTCTTTAGGGTTTATGGTTTAGAGAAATAGAAACTCAATGAATTCCTTATTGATTACATTCTCAGGTGGTGCAACCTAAGCATGAAAGGCGAACCATAACTGTCTGAATAGCATGCCATTGAGATTCTTCTCAAGAATATCCTTTGCCTAATCGCCTTCATGCTTAAGGGCTTTACCATCAAAACATTCAAGAAATTAATCAACACGGCAGCAAGCCTACAAGAGGAAGCTAAATAGTTGCCCTTTCCCTACCAATCATCTAAGCCCAAGCCGCATAAAGTGTTCAAGAAGAAGCTAGGGACAGTTGTGTCAGTGGACAAAGGGAACTAGCCTAAAGTTTAGTATGAGAGAGTACGAGCTCAATAGCCTCCTTTGCTACCTCCTCTTCCACCTCCTCAACCATAATACCGGCCACCGCCGCTGCCACAATGACCATTTTGACCACCTCAGCATCCTACCCAACATCGATATTCATATCCATCACGAGATAGCTACTTTCCACCTACTCTTGTTGATAGATTGAATAAGCCATATTCATTCAAGAGGGAGGTAGTTAGGAAAATATTTAAGAATCTCTTAAAGAAACTTGACTTTCAATGACCAGAGCCTAAGGGGCCGGAGGAAGTGGGCAAGAGCTATGAACTTAGCTATTGCACCTACCACCGCATGTTAGGCCATGTCTTAGAGGATTGTATCACTTTTAAGGACTAGCTTGAGCACAACTAAGTTTTATGGTTTACCTTTTGATAATAGCTATTGTAGTTTTGATCTTTTCTTCGATTGAGTAACTATCCTTCTCCGAATCAATCAGATTCACCTCTTGAGATTGACTTGGAGTCAACTGACTCTGATAATCCTGTAGGAGAAGCTGTAGGTATGTTCGATGAGAAGGTAGAACTTTCCACAAGCTCATCATTTCAAGAAGTCACTGAAGTCAACTTATGCAGTGTCAAAGTTCTACTTTCTAGGGTAGCACTTTAGGATAAGGGTAAGTCATTGGTTCCAGTTAGCATATAGCCCCACCATAAGATGCTCCACCCATGGTTATGCTTGTGGAGGACCAAGCTAGAGTTGATTACATTGTCCTAGCTCACCATACAAAGTTTCTCGCTAAGTTAAGCATATACGATGCCCTTGGCTTATCCAAATAGATGAGGTAATTTCTAGTCAAGGCCTTACTTGATCTAGAGATAAACTTAGCTTAGCTTACCGCTACAAAAGAGGAGGCTTGCCACTCAAAGGACATCTTAAGAGTTAAATTCAGTGATGAACACTTACTCCTAGTGATGACCGAGCACAACCACTTTTTACATTTCAGTGGATGTTGGAAGATACAAGCTATCCAGAGTTTTGGTTGACCTAAGTGTATTAGTCAACATTATGAGTCTAAGAATCCTTGCCTACTTGAGGATCGACATCTACAACAACAACAACAACAACAACAAGCCTTAATCACACTAGGTGGGGCTACATGAATCCTTTGTCTCCATTGTGTCCTATTATGTGTCAAATTCTCATTTAAATCAAGTATACTAAGATCATTTTTCATACATCTTAACCAAGTCTTTTTAGGTCTACCTCTACCTTTCTTAACACAAGGCAAATCTAATGCATCTACTCTCCTAATCAGGTCATCGGACGGTCGATGCTTTATTTGGCCAAACTATCTAAGGCAACTCTCCCTAATTTTATCTACCACTGGAACTATTCCAAATTTTTCCTGAATATACTCATTTTGCATTCTATCTCTAAGAGTAAAGCCAGTCATCCACCTAAGCATCCTCATCTTTGTAACACTTAACTTAGTCTTATGCTTCTCTTTTATTGGCCAACATTTTGCACCATAAGTCATTGCGGTCTTACCACCATCTTATAATATTTTCCTTAAGTTTGGAACTTTTCTATCACATAATAGGCCGATGCATTCCTCCACTTCAACCATCCAACTTGAATTCTACTAATAACATCTCCATCTATTTCATGATCATTTTGAACAATAGAGCCTAAATATCTAAAACACTCACTCTTATTAAAGACTTGTTCACCTAATGTCACAACACTACCACTACAACTTCTACAACTAAAAACCTTTAGACTTTAGAGTTGACCTACATAATTCAAGTTTCTATTGGACTCCTCTCTAGTCTTATCAAAGAAGAATGTCATCAGAAAAGCATAAAAGGTACATCTTCTAAGTAAAAAAGATAAGTGCTTAAAGTCGATCCCTTAATGTAATCCAACGAAATAGAAAATATTTTGTCAATCCTCCTTGTGTTTGGATGTAAGCAATGACTCTAGTATACATATCCTTAATGACTTGAATATAACCAATATTAACTCCTTTATGTTCTAGAACTCTCCAAAGAACATCTCTTGAAACTTTATCATAATCTTTCTATAAATCAATAAATATCATATGTAGATCATCCTTACTTTCTCTATGCTTCTCCATCAAACCCCTTAACAAATTTATAGCATACCATAATAGTTCTACCTGACATGAAACCAAATTGATTGTGAGAAACTTTTGTATCACATCGTAGCTATGCTCAATTACTCTCTCCCATAATTTTAATGTATGACACATTAACTTAATTACTCTATAATTTGCACACTCTTGTGCATCACCTTTATTCTTAAATATAGGAATCAACAAACTCTTTCTCCACTCATCTAGCATCTTTTAAGTCTTTAAAATGACATTAAAAAGATTTCTAAGCCAGGAAATTCCATGATCTCCTAAACATTTCCACACTTCTATTGGAATATTATCCGGTCCTACTACTTTTTTGCATTTCATTTTTGTTAAAGCTTCACTAACTTTAGATTTACTAATACGATGATAAAAATGAAATTCTCTATTTTTGTTTAGAGTATTAAGGATGCTAAAATCAATCATACTTTTAGATCCTTCATTGAAAAGTTTATCAAAATACCTCATCCACCTATTTTCAATATCCTTTTCTAAAAAAATCATTTTATTATTTTCATCCTTAATACACCTCACTTGAACTATGTCTTTACTTCTCCTATCTCTTTGGTTGGCTAACTTATACATACATCTTTCACCTTCTTTGGTATTTAATCTATTATATAAATCACTAAAAGCTAAATTTTTGCATCATATAATACTTTCTTAGAATCTCTACAAGCCACTTTATATCTTTCCCAATTCTCTGAGTTTTTACATCCAAACTTGAAAGAAAGGATGATGTTGAGAGGATTCAATGAATAAGGTGAGAGGGCGTAGTGGTGTTTATTTTTGGGCATATGTGGGGACACCATGTAGATCATGGGGGAGTACTTTTAAGGTGATCGTACTACATTGAGGTATGATGTACTATCTCAAAAGATAGACATCAATTTAGAATGGACCAAATCATCTAATAAGGACTCTAAGGCATGATGGGTCTTGAATGTACTAGCAATTTTTCCCTTACTTTGTCCCTAAGGCATGGGGGGGGGGGGGGGGATAGTATTTTTAAGGTGATCGGGTACTACATTGAGGTATTATGTACTATCTCAAAAGATAGAGGCATTACTTTAGAATGGACCAAATCATCTAATAAGGACTCCTAAGGCATGATGTGTCTTCGAATGTACTAGCATTTTTTCCCTTATGTTACATGGATGAATAAAATAATGTTTATATTAAAAAAAGTTCTTAACTTCCCTATGGAGGCAAGCCTCCATAGTTAATTACATATTAGGAAATGAAATTTCCTAAGAATACTCTTGATTAAAGTAGATAATTATCATCTCTAAAGATTTCAAGGTTAGACTATCAAAGGATTAGTTGTATTTGAAAAAATCAATTAATAAAGTTCAAGGAGAAGGCCTATTTTTGGAATTTAAATTAAATAAGTAAGAAATGCTCATGATACTAGAAAACCTAGTAAGCATTCCAATCTATCTTATGGTTGGGCTTTATAATTTTGAAGTTGAGGATATTTATATGTTTTGGGTTGAAATTTTATTAGATTACTAGAGCTTATAATCCACCAACACAAGGTTGTGGGAATGCCTAAGAGGTGAGAATTTATGCTCATAGCCTGAAGAAAATAGCTATCTAGGATCCTAAATATAGGGAGCTTTAATATGAGTTAAAGCATGATCTAAATCTAAGTGACAGGTGGACATAAGGGTTTACCTCCATAAGAGAGAATAAATTGTCTGACTTGTGGACTTATAATAGCTTAGTGGCTTGAACACACTTACAATTTTAAAAAACATGTAGAATGGTCTTATGAATTGCAAGATAGCTATGGTTGTTATTTAATTAGAAGGAGACTAAAATCCTAAACACACTCCTTAAGTGACTAGAGCATGAGTGGTTTGAGCATATGATTTAATATATAGATGCAAAATCTTTTCAAATTTTATTTTATTTTAGACACATCATTTTGATAGAGGCTTTAGGATTTCATATGCCTAAATGCATGATGAAATAGGTTATGTGTCAAATTAGCTAGAAGAAGGTGTTCTCCACCACAAGGGATGCCCTCACAGTTCAAGCATTTCTTTATCATTTAAGGATGGAGATCCTTCATGTCAAGAGAAAAAAATATGCATGCATGATGTGAAACATACAATCATATAGCTAAAAGGTTGCTAAATCTTTTAATTATCTTATTTATGTCTTAGGCTTTATGATGAGATTATGAGTCATTTAAAATTTAGTTATGAGTGATTAGTTGGGTTGAAAAGTTATTTTTATCCTAAGAGCCTAATCGTATCCAACCCACACATTAAAGCATCAATCTTTAAGAAACTATGAAAAGCATGTTGTCCTAATGCACAATACAAACATAACATCAAATAATTATATAAACTATCATAAAAGAATAAAAGGCTGGTGCATTCGAGTATCAACGTACAACCCGAAGAATAATTAGCCAAGCTCTCCCCTAATATAACATGGAATATGAAAGAATAATTATAATTGTATTAAAAGCTATGGGGGTTTTCTTTCTTCATTTATCCATTTATGATTTGGTTCTTTCTTTGATTTGGATGGTGCTTGCTTCAAATGCATCATAGGGCACCCTAGGACAAAGCCTTTTGGCCACGACTCATCTTAATGCCCCATAACACTAATCCTAATTCTTCTCGCAAAAAATTACATTTATGTGGGAAAACTAAATCTAACTACACCTGCAAAATAGAGGTTGGCTAAATATACATATAATCCCAAATAGTTGTATTTATAATTTGGACTTAGCACCCAACAAATGGGTAACTAAGTCCTCCTCTCCTAACTTGGATTATGCTTAAGGATTTAAGCAAACAGCAAAAAGAGCATTCACATTTATTTTTAAGGATCCCTTAAGCATAATTCCCAGCAAAAAATATGATTAGGCTAATATTGGGCTATCATACAATCTATGAAGCATACACCCAAACATCCAATATAAAATAATACATTATAAAATAAAACATACATCATATAAAATAATCTTATGTTTAGGTTCACTTTAAATAATCCTATTCAAAATGAAAGGCATCTTAAGAATACATTAATTGAATTAGTACCACATCACATATATTAAATCATTCTTTTTCATCACATGTAACATGCATATGATTTAATCCTAAGTGTATATATGCATGCAATATATTTTAACATACTTAAATGATGAATGTATGTATATGTTTACAATTTATATTTTATTTTATTGAATTATTTGAACATATTAAATTAAACTTTATCCAAATTCCTATACAAAAATAACATAAGAATTAAATTAAATAGGCATGTGGCATTGTTAAACTAGGGAAGTGATGTAATCAAATGACCTCCTTGGAGCTAGCTAAAGCCTCGTATTCTCAAGATGTCAAGACTATATACCCGTTTGCATTCAAACATATGTAAATTCGTATACATGAACATAAGAAGTAAGCTCCAAATTATATGGTTAATTAATTCAACCACTTAGTCAATTATGAATGCTTGCAATTTTAATCTAAAATGGGATTTACATTCCTTAATTACATATACATATACATGTACAAAGGTATATGCAAGTACATGTCATTGTTAAACCAAGGAAGTGAGGTAATCAAATGACATCCTTGGGGCTAACTAAAGTTTTGTATTCCCGGCTGTCCAGACTATATACTTACTTTTCTTGGACATGATTGTATACATAAATGAGGGAAAGAAAATCATGAAAACATTGTATATTTTGTTTGATTGAATCATTTATATCTATGAATTAAAGCCATATCCAAATTATAATGTTGAAATACATAAGAATGAAATAAAATGGGTACATTCCATTGTTAAATCAGAGAAGTGATGTAATCAAATGACCTCCTTGAGGCTAGCTAAAGCCTCATGTTCCCAGGATATCCAGACTATATACCCATTACCATTCAATCTTATATAAATCAACACATGAATAGAGGAAAGGGAACACAACATTCATACGCTTAAGCTATAAGCACTTGCATTTCTTATGTATTTATAACTAGCATCATAACACATATTATTATTCATTTATAAGCTTTTGAAAGATTCATTTAGATTTCATAATTATAATAGCCATGCATATATTAAATTAAATCAACACATGCAATCCTACATAAAGGAAATTCCATTTTATTTTACTTGATTTTGAAAAGATGGATGCATGAATTCTAATGACTTACCAAATTTAACTTGATTGTAAAAATGACAATCAAATATAAGCATGTGATTCATTCAACCAAGCTAATTCTTAAGGGCAATCAAATCAAACAAGATTATTTAAAGTAAACCAAAGCTTCTTCATTAATTAAGTTTTGGATTTGATTTGTTTTAAAGAGGAGAAGAGAAATCATCACTTGCTATTTTAAACCCATTCCCACATTAGTGATTTGATTTAATTTAAGAAAATGTAATTAAGTTGATTATATGAGTTAATTAAGTTGAACCCTTAATTAGATGAATTAATTACCCATGCCTATGTCACCTTAAAGTAATTAACTAAATAATTATGAGCCATGATATGGAAGAAAAATAAACTTGCAATGATCCTAGGAAATAAAAGGGGCCTAATGCAATTGGCTCATGATGAATAGTTAATAAGATTAAGGGACTTAATTAATTACTCTTATGGTTTCCCCACACATGTGGACTAACCATAATTTCATTAAACTCCTTTAGGTTATTAAACACCTAAAGATCTATCCCATTATTTAATTAATTAAGGTCTGATGTGATTATGATTTCAATTTGATTAAGTGTTTTAATTAATTAGTTAAATCTTAATTAGTTTCATTTTTAAAAAGGGTGAAATGAACTTATATAAAGGGCTCCCAACCCTATTCCTTAGTTCACTTACTATTGAACAATGATTAATAAACTTAATTAACTTAAAAGAGTAGTTAAGGTTTAATTAGTCAATTTTCCTAATTAAGTGAGCAATAAATTCCAAGAAAATCATGGGAGGCACAAGTCATCCTATTAAATTAACCCACAAAATTTTGGATTAATTGCTTAAGTAATTAAGGAGTAATTAAGCTAATAAATTTTGTAATTAAACCTAAACTACTATTCAAAATTTAATAAGATCAGTATTTAATTAATTATTCTCTGAAATAACTTTAGAATGAGTATTTATTTACATTTTTTATTTTTCTATGATTTTTTATGATTTTTAGAAGTTTCAGCCATTAAAAATGATTAATTAAGCCTAATTAAAGCCTAATCCTATTGGTGTCATGTGGCACACTGACCCGATGTACTTCCCACGTGGCATCGCAGTATTGGCTACATAAAACTTATCCGACTCAGTGCCTATTTGGCGATGAAAGACGTGTTTTCTCCTCCACCATTCGATCTAAGATCAAATGGCTATGATTAATCCCATAGCTTAATAGGAATAAATCATATCGATCTGGTGGACCTAATCACGACCATCCTTTCTTATCTCTTAAAATAGATAGTGCATGATCTAACGTCATGTAATTGAGGGAGAATGGAGTCCATCCGCCATTTATCACTTAATCCGAGCTTACCAAGCTCAAATCAACTCTAAAAAAATCCCACACCTTCACAACATCGATCAGAGGGGGTCTGACAGTCAATATCACACGAGAAGCAAGTTTTCTTTAAAATGCTCCAACCCATTTTTGCCTAAGGATTGATTTTGCCTCATCAAAACTCAAGACCGATGACTTGAACAATTGAGGAAGCTTCATCTAGTGGAGATGAAGCCTTGTTGAGAAGCAATTAGATCAATTCCTCGATGTTCCCTTAGAAGGCCATGAATCGATGATATGGAGCTCGGCTTTGATCAAGGTCCCACCTTTGGTGCTCAAAAAGCTTGGGAGATAATTTATTTTTGCTCGATGAGGCCTAAGGAAGGTGTGTACAAAGTTAATTTGAGTTTGATGGAGAAATAGCAAAGTTAAGTTAGAATTGAGAGTGTTTTATTTCAGGACAGACAAAAATGGAATTTTTTTATCGAGGAATAAGCTTGCGAGCTCAGGGAATGGCTCTAGCGGCTCACCATGGGTAGCTAAGGCTCTAAGGAATGATTTTTTTGTGTGTTAGAGTTGAAACGAGGGGGTGTATACCCCCTTCATCTTGGATGGTGGTATCTGGTTTGGATTCTAATGGCCTTCCGACCATCTTAGGGAGTCGTGGGTGGCAGGGAGGAGGTGAGTTGGCTCAACTTGGTTGGTTGAAGGTGTGGAGTTGGCTGACAAGGAGGAATCATGGGTGTTCTGTGGGTTTCCAATGCTCTAATGGGTAGGGTGAGGTGATTTCACCTTACATGGGTCATGGCTGACCCAACCACCCCTAGGGTCAAGTTGGGCAAAGGTCACTAGACCCATTGGGAGAGCACCAAGTGGCCAAGGAATGAATTGACCACTTACATGGGTGATTTATCTCATGTGATACCCTTGACCCAAGGATGGAATGATCATTTGACATTGGAGATAATTTGGGCAGATTTGAAATGAGCAAAAAAGTGGGTTAGCCAAAATTCCAAGTCAATTGGAGTTGATTTGGTTGGGTTTGGCTCGATTTGACTCATTTAGGTCAAATTGGACTAGGTTGGGTCATGTTGACCAATTGGTCAAATTGGGTCAAACGGAGGGTCAAGTTCATATGATCATGTGGGATGTTTTGGTTCAATTGGTTTGGTTTAGTTTGACTTAGATTTGATTTTGGCTCATTTGAAATCATTTGGGCTCAAATGGGTTAAGTTGACCAATTTGACCAAATTGGCCAAATTGGCTTGGGTTGGGTGTTGGTTTGGGTTTAGTTGACCAATTGAAGATGATTGTAGTCTTTGGTTTCAATTAATTTGAAGTTGGTTTTGACTTAGGCCAAGTTGAACCTTTAGATAAATTTAAGTAAGTCAAGTCAATTGGTTCAATCAAATCGCTTTGGTCAAGTTCAACAATAGAATGGACTTGACACTTTGGTTGCAATCAAATTAGTTATATTTTGATTCAACCACTAATTCTTTAAGTCAATTTGAGTCAACTTGAGTCAAGAAGAACAATTGGGTTTAGTTTGACTCAATTGAAGGTCAAGTCATAATCAAATATTGATTTTGATTTGGTATGAATCATTGGTTTTAAAGGATTTGGATTAGGTTGCAATTTGGCTAGTTTGGGTTTATATGAGTTAAAGGGTTGACTTGGTCTGACCAAATTTGTGATAATTAATTAACCTAGGGAGATCAACAATCATGATGGGAGGTTTTGATGGGATTGGTTCAATCCAATTTGAGTAAGATGAAGACTTGGCTCAAATAGGTAAAATTGGCCACTTTGGGTTAAGTGGACCAATTGAGTTTAGTTTGGTTGATTTTGGATTGAGTTTGATTTAGTTGAGTTTATATATGGATTTGGGATTGATATATAAATTTAATTGCAATTGGCTTGGGTTCAAATGGGTTTTGGTTCATTTGAACATTTCAAGCCAAAAGGGTTATGTTGGGTTTGAGTTGGGTTGATTTTGGTTTGGATTGATGATTGTATATTTCAATTATATTTGTTAATATGAATGAAGTTATGATTGATTCATGAGAAAATCAATTGAAATTGGGTTTTGGAATGAAGGAATTTGGCTAAGTCCATGGAGTTGGGTCATGTGGCTTAGGATTGGATTTTGATTTTGTTTGATTTAGTTTGATTTTGTTTAGATGATTTAAATGTATATTTCATTTAAATTTGTGAATATGATTGAAAATATAATTAATTTGTGAGAAAATCAATTGAGTTTGACTTGATTTGGATTAAGATTTGGCTAAGTCCATGGGATAAGTCATATGACTTAAGAAGGGTTTGATTTATTTTGATTTAGTTTGATTTAGTTTTGACCATTTAAATGTAGATTTTATTTATATTTAGGAAGATGATTGAAGATATAAATTTATTTTAGATTGATTTGGATTAATATTTGGCTAAGTCCATGGGATAGGTCATATGGTTTAGGAAGTGTTTCAAGTTTGAATTTGATCATGGGCTTCAATCATTTGGTTTTGGAATTTTGATTTTGAATTTGATGTTTGAATTGAACTTGAGGTTTGGTTTCAAAAGGTGAACATGGATTAGATTTGGGTGTTAGGGTAGGTGGATTATCTTAATTCCTAAGGCATAACCTAATCCTATATTTAACCCTTATAAGTCTTTAGGCTTAGGTTAAGTGTTTACCTAATTATTAGAAGTGTCTTATGACTATGGAAGTCTTTATTTCTCAGATGGGAAGATTGAATCCGCACTCCAAAAGTGAGGTCAATAGGCCTTAGACTCCATAGTGTTGCCCTTAGAGATAGATGATTAGAAGACCGAAGCCAAGTTTCACATTATAGACTCAGATACATGAGAACAACATAGTTCCATCCTCTACATCGAGTAAGTTTGAGAGGTGGATCATCTACTGTGTCAAAGGAGATCTCAAACCATTTACAATTCATGAGGTTGAAATATATGAGGATGCGGCTTACCACCTCCCTCAAAATCAACAAGTCTATTCTCGCGAACTTGGCCAAAGTTAAAAAATAATTTCCATACTCTTTTTTAAAAAAAAGAAAGCCTTAAACTCTATTAAAAAAATAAAAAATGATAACAGAACCTGGATTACTAACAATAATCATATTAAAGATGTTGTCATACATCATTTTCAAAATTTATTAAACAACAACCCCTCCTTAGAAGCCATCTCCAACACACATTTAATCTACTCTATGATCTCTAATGATGAAAACCACTTACTCAGTTTGCATCTTATGAAAATTGAGATTGGTAGTATTCTCAATAGCATGAACACTGATTCTGTTGCTGGCCCTGAAGGCTACATGACTCAATTCTTTCAACATTGTTGGCCTATTATTAAGAATGAGCTTGTTGATGTTGTTGTTGATTTTTTTGAGGGTAACCCTTTACCTAGAGATTTTTCTAGCATTTCCATTATTCTAATTCCCAAAATTAATAATCTTCAATCTTAGGGCAATTTTAGACCTATCAGCCTTTGCACCCTCTTTCATAAACTAATTGCTAAATTAATTGCTAATAGAATTAGTCCGCTGCTGCCTAAAATTATTTCCCCCAACCAAACTAGCTTCATTAAAGGTAGAGCAATATCTGATAACATACTTCTAGAATAAGAGCTGATTCATGACATTGACATTCCTATCAGAGGTGGTAACATCCTTTTTAAACTGGACATCACTAAAGCTTTTGACAACCTCTCTTGGGATTTCCTCTTTTAAATTCTTCATTTGCTTGGTTTTTCTGGTTAGTTTATCCGCCTCATCAAAAATTGCATTACAAATGTTTGGTTCTCTGTTATCATGAATGGTGAATCCCTATGTTTTTTCCCATCAAAGCATGGTTTGAGATAAGGGGATCCCCTATCCCCCTTCTTTTTATTATTGTTGTTGAATATCTATCAAGGAGTCTGAATGATCTTTTTTACAATAATCCTAAGATGTTTTATAGAACTCAAGGTGGTCTTCCTATCACTCATCTTAGTTTTGCTGATGACTTTATAATCTTTTGCAATGCCTCAATTCCTCACATTAAAATTATTAAGAATCTTTTAAATAAATTTGGCAACAAAACCGGTCTTTTTCTCAATGAAGGCAAAAGTTGTTTCATTCCTTCTTCTAAAATCCCTAGCAATAGGACCAGCCAAATCTTGAGAATTACTAATTTTCAACATCAACAACTTCCTATTAAATATATTGGTGCTCCTCTTTAAAGGTCTTTTTGATGAGCTAATCCAAAAAATCTCTAATAAAATTTCTGGGAATTTCACTTACTTTCTTTTGGTGGTAGGCTCACTTTGATTAAGAGCACCCTTAACTTCATGCCTTTGTATCTCATTCAAACAATTATGCACCAACTCTATCATTACAATTGAGGGCTCATTAACAAATTTTTCTGGGATCTAATAATTCCTCTAAAAAATGCATTGGACCTCTTGGTATAAAACCCGTGGAACTTTTCAAGGTGGTCTTGGATGTAAACCAATTAAGGAAACTATCACTTTTTTTCTTATAAACTTTTGGAATTTTTGGAAAAACAATAGTCTATGGGCTAATTTCATGACCGCTAAATACACCCTCTCATTTGCCCCTAAAGGAGACTCTCTGCTTGGAAAATACTTTGTTATGGGATCAATCTTTAATTTCCTGGGATTAACTCGCCTCTTCTTTTGGCAAACCGGACTGAGGTGGGTCCATTGACGACTTACTTTCTACCCACTCCACTGCTACTATTAAAGTGAAATATTTCTAGCAAAATAATATGTGGAATAATAGTAAGCTTACTGATCATATTCCTCCCTCTCTTTTAAATAAGCTTACTACTATTCCAATCATTCCTACCAATCAAGATCAGATCCTTTTTAAGCTTTCACATAATGGTGATTTCAACTTTAAAAATGTTTGGATTCACATTAAAGAAACTCATGATTTTTCCTATGTGTTTTCTAAACTTTGGAACAACAATATCCCTACTTCTTATTATATTCTTACTTGGCATATTTTGAAAAACTTCATCCCTATGGACTCCTTGTTGTGGGGTAAAGGTTTTCAATTACCTTCAAAATGCCAATGTTGTTTTCACATTGAGAATGTGAATCATGTTTTTGTTAACGGGGCCATTGCTTCTAAACTTTGGATTTGGTATGATGACCTCTTTAACATTCACATTTTCAATGGCTCCTTAAATTTATACCAAATGTTTGAAGTTTATTTTGACAATACTATTAAAGGACACATTAAAGTCATAATTGCTATCACTCTTATTTGGTTCATATGGATGGACCAAAATGATGCAAAACATCGTGAGATCCCTATGAATCACATGAGGATAATTGCTAGAACTAAAAACAAAATCTGTTACTTGTTTAATGCCAATTTAATTAAATACAAACAATTCAAAGGTTCCTAATTTGTGGCCAATAAACTAGGTTTTAACTTGCTGGATCACCACATCTGTAAAGATGATAAGATTATTTATTGGGTAAAACCTCATGCTAACACTATTAAAGATAACACTGATGGCTCTGTCTCTCATAAAGGTTCAGGTTGTGGTGGAATTTTCAAAAATCTTAATGGAAAATTCCTATGTGCCTTTGCTTACCCCCTTAATCCCTGCTATGTTCCCTTTGCTGAGCTCATGGCAGTGTACAAAGCTCTTGAGATTTGCCTTCAAATAGGTTGGCTCAATATTTGGATTGAGGTGGATGCCCTTCTGTTGATTGATCTCTTGACTTCCACCAAAATGGGCAATACTGAATTGTACTACCTTCTTAAGCAAACTAGAACTCTCTTTGCCCAACTCTACTTTAAAATCACTCATGTATGGCATGAGAGTAATGCATGCCGATTATCCGCCAATCTGCTAGATTGGATGGAATAAAATTCTTTGATCAACTAACCCTTCCTAAACATTTGCATGGCGGTTAATCGACAATACTGGGTTTTCTTATCTTAGAAATTAATCTAACCTATTGGATTCACCTATTTCAATATCTCTTTTATTGCATGATCATTTTCTATTTACTGTTGTTATTTCTATGGTCTTTGCTGATGCATCAACCTGATCTCCCTTGCTATTTTCTTATTGATCTCTGTGGCACGTGATGTTGGTTTAATTATCTTAGCTTTAATTGGGAGCTTACTGCCTTTACTATTTTTACTGTTAATGTGCTGCTGCTTCTTTGGAATTTGTTGATGCATCATCATATTACTCCTTGCTGGTCCTTTGATGAGCTAAGTGGCATCTGTTGTTGGTTTAATTATCACAACCTTGTTTGGGGTCTTGCTATTTCTGGATGCAACATCTATGTTAAAGGTTTAATTGTTGGTGGTTGGATTTTGTCCGTAGGCTAGTCTTGGAGTTGGTTTAATGTATTTGTGAATGTATAACCCCTTACATACTGTAAGGAAAGAAAATGCAATACCTTTGTTATTATTAATGGTTCTTTGCGTTTGGTATTATTTAATGAATTCCTTCGCCTAATTTCTCCGAGGGTACTGCTAGCCTA
This sequence comes from Cymbidium sinense, assembly GCA_021442155.1. NCBI lineage: Eukaryota > Viridiplantae > Streptophyta > Magnoliopsida > Asparagales > Orchidaceae > Cymbidium > Cymbidium sinense. Next base: position 130,645,809 of record CM038224.1, read on the forward strand.
TAATTTCTAAGGGATTTCAATAATACCCTTTTGAACCCTTATGGTAGCTCTGTCGCATTTTATTGGCTTATCTTATGGTTGCAATAATTGTAGTGTTATTTTAACCTATGGTTGGATTGGATTGACTATCCTGCTAACCTTGTAGCTATTGTTGTTTGGTGTTCTTTTGTGTTGTTCTCATCCAGGTAGCTACTGCCGATCAATTAATTTGTTGTTTTTTACCTTTTGGCTCTATTAAAATTGTGCGGATCCAACTGGTTGGTAATTACTATCCTAGATGTTGTGATGATTATTGCTCCTCATGCTAGGGTTTTATTTTGTTTTGTCTGGCCTCTATTGAGGTTGTAGATCAAGATATTTTATTTTTTTTTGCTGACTATTTTTATCTCTCATTTTTTTGAATGTTTGTGTCGTTAAAATCGGGATGTCAGCTTTCACCATGCTATTTTTTACATCTGTCTTCTTGGCAGACCTCTTCCTTAACTATCTGGGATTTTACTTATACATTATATAATTTGAATGGTTTGTTTTATGGCCAACTTGTTGTTATTTTCTTTCTTGGTTGTTGGATGGTTTAGATCATTGAGTCTTTTATCCGCTAAGGGTTGTTTATCTATCTGCCAGGTATTGGTGTTATCTTGGTGATTGTTTTGCCCAACCTCATATTCCCAATCTGCCAAGAGAGATTTTGCAATTTTCTATTCAATTTTATTAATTCCTTGCAGGTTTGGATTTCCTTTATGGTTTCTCCATTTTCCTTTAATGTGGTTATGGGTTTAGCTGCTAGCTTGATCATCTTTATCTAGAAGGTTTTTTCTGTTGATTATCTTTTGAACCCTTTCTGTTGCTACTTTACATCTCTATTTTTATTGGTATTTTATATGGTGGGTGTAATTTTTGTTTTATTGCTACCACTGTTGGCTTTTGGATTTTAGGGTCCTTTGTCCAGGAGGTTGCATTATGGTTATTATCTATTTCTTGCCTTTTGTTTCTCTGACTATTTTATCTATTAATAACTCGGCAACTGATGATTTCTCCTACTGTTGTTTTATCCCCCCTTGGTTTTATTCAAATTGTGCAGAAACCTATGAGTTTCCATCTGATTATTTGGATCTTTACATATGCTCTATCTACTCTGAAAGGGTGGACTTTGGCCTCTTGGTAATTCTTGGGTTGTTAACTGGATTAATACTCTACATGTCGCTTCGGGTTTTGTTTTGTTTTTTTTCAGCATGCCTCTAATGAAGTTGTTGACTACTTGGTGGCTTTTGATTTGAATGTCCTTATTGTTTTATTATATACTTATCATCTGAATTCTATGGAATACTTTATCTGCTGCTCTTTTCTCCATCTTCATTCAGTTAAACTTGTATCTATTGTATTACGAATGGGTGGTTCTCTAGCCAAATTTTATTATCTTGGCTTTTTATCATATTGGATATTTGCTATCCTTGTTTCTCAGGATTCCAATGTTATTGGTTGTAGGACTTTAGGTTCCTATGTTCAACAAGATGTTACTGACTTTACTGTTCTGATTGTTTTTGGTCATTAGTGTCTGGGCTGCTACTTTTTTGATCCATGTTTTTATTCTCTATCTACTTGGTTACTAACTATTGCAATGTCTACTCTGATTGAGAGGTTCTATGGCCATCTTGTCCCTTCGCCTTGGTTGTTGTTGTCTGTCACTGCCTTGGCTATTTTTTTGTCTTGGTTATCTCATGCCTTATTTTTCTGATTCTAATGAGGACCCTAATTTGAATCCCCATTTTGATTTATCCTCCGGTGGGTTCCAATGTTGCCCTAACTATTTTGTGTTGGGGTTGGCTTGATTGCCATTACTTATTCCGCTACTATTCATTTCCTGATAGCTGTGATCTACATTAACTGTTGCTATTTCTATTCCCATCTGGGTGCAGTTAGGCTTGTGCTGCTATCTCCTTGGAATGCAATGTCTATTCTAACTGGGTGGTACTATGGACAACTGCTACCTTTTGCTATCTTGATGTCTTTGTTGTTTGTTGATCTGGATTATTTGATTTTTTGTCCAAAGATGTCGCTCGGAGAAGTTCACATTATCTTTATTTGGTGCTATTTTTGGTATTGGGTTATGCTACCTTCCTTTACAATTGCCTTTTGCCAACTACTGATATGGATATTAATAAGGGGTTTGTTCACATATGCATTCATTATTATGATTGGGCTCATTTTCTAGAATTTACTTCTAGGCTGTACTCCTGGCCTGAATGATTCTTATATATATCATATGTTTGGGATGGTGTTACTTATAGTCATCGACTTGCTTATGTGATTTCAACAGTCGTCTTCTTGTTTTCTTGTGGATGGTTTTATGCTAGCCTATTTCATATGTATAAGTATCCTCATGTCGTGGTGACTATATTGATGATATTTTCCTGCATGGGACCATCTTATCTCTACCCTTGTAATTTTCTCTATATTATATATAGTTTTGTTTAGGTTTGCAGGTAATAAAGCCCATAAGACTTTCAACAACTGGCTGCTATCTTCACACAGGTTTGTTGGCTATGATGGCTGTGATGATTTCACTCCCTTTTGGTTTGGTAGTAGCTCTTGTGATGTAACCCTTCTGCTGAAGTTTGGATGCACATATTTGCATCTGCCCCAACTTGGTGTGACTGAGCTTGAGCCTCCTCTATCACAATTCTTTACTATCATTCTCAGATTATGCTATTTTCAGTTATCATTATGTATGTATTACCTTAACTGCTCTAATTTCTTTTCATTTACATTTCTGTGTGCTTCTCTTGTCCTCTTGGTGTTTGCTCCATAGTGTCATGCATTCTCACATCCCGTAACATTGGCCCTAATCTTCCTTTGGCTTTTTTATGTTAATCTATTTGTATCTTTTGATTGCTTTAATGTCTTATTTTGCTATTGGCTATACTTAGATAGGGGATCTACTCCTTAGGTTGATTGTAGCTCTTTGAGCTGTAGTTATGGAGTTTATCCTCTTTAAGGACCTTGTAACCCTCTTTTTGTGGCAATAAAATACCCCCTATGTGGGGTTTCCCAAAAAAAAAAACCCCCTAAACCATAAACCCTAAACCCTATAAACCTAAGAAAATCTAAATCTAAACTAAATAAAACCTAAAAATAAAATAAATAAAATAGCTTAAACCTAAATAAAATAAAATAAAATAAAATCCTACACTAAAACCTAAACCTAAACCTAAACGTAAAAAAAATAAAATAAAAAATAAAAACTAATTTAAAATAAAATAAATAAAAACCTAAACTAAATTTAAAAATAAAATAAAACTAAAAATAACAAACCCAAATAGAATAAAAACTAAACATAAAATAAAAATAAAATAAACCTAAAATAAAATAAAATAAAAACAAATTATAAACCTAAATAAAAAAATAAATGTAAAAATAAAACCTCAAAATAAATAAAAAATAAAACTCAAACCCTAAACTAAAAAAAAAACCCTAAACCTAAAATAAAGAAAAGAAAATAAACCTAATCATGAATTAAAATAAACTAAACTAAAATAAATAAAATCTAAACCTAAACCCTAAACTAAATAAAATAAAATAAAATAAAATAAAAATAAACCTAAACTAAATTAAAAAAATAAATAAACCTAAGAATAAAAAACCTAAATAAAATAAAAACTAAACCTGAAATACAAATAAAATAAACCTAAAATAAAATAAAATAAAAACTAAATAAAAACCTAAACCTAAAAAAAACTAGAAATAAAACCTAAACTCTAAACTAAGCAAAAAACCTTAAATTGGAATAAAAAAAAAAAAAACAAAACCTAAAATAAGATAAACTAATCTAAGTAAATAAAACCTAAACCTAAACCTAAACCTAAACTAAATAAAATAAAATAAACTAAAAATAAACCTACACCTAAACAAAAAATATAACCTATAATAAACCAAAATAATTATATAAAACCTAAACTAAAAAAATAAAATAAAAACCTAAACCTAAAAATAAAAATAAAACATAAAACCAAATCCTAAAAAATAAAATAAAAATAAAACTAAACTAAAAAATAAACATAAACCTAAACCTAAACCAAAACTTAAAAAATAAACAAAAATAAAAAATAAAACTAAAATAAATAAACAAAATTAAATAAAAATAAAAATAAACCTAAATCAAAATAAAATAAAATAAATAAAAAATAAACTAAATAAACCTAAACCAACTAGTTTACTTAATTTAAAAATAAATAAATAAATAATAAAAAAATAAAGAAACTCTAACCCAAAAACCAAAACCATAAACTATAAACCCTAAACCTACAACCTAAACCCTAAATCCTAAACACTAAAACCATAGACCGTAAAACCCTAAACCCTAAAATATCGTAAACCCTAAACCTTAAAATACCTAAACCCTAAAGCCTAAATACTAAACCCTAAACCCTACAACCCTAAATCCTAAACCTTAAATTGTAAACATTGAACCCTACAAATATAAAAACCTAAAAATAAAAAATAAAAAAAATCTAAAACTAAATAAAATAAAATAAATAAAATCAAATAAAAACTTAAACTAAAACATAAACTTAAACCGAAAAGTAAAATAAAATAAACTAAATAAAATAAATAAAACTTAATTGCATTTACTTAAATTAAATCAAATCACTAATGTTGGAATGGGTTTAAAACAACAAGTGATGATTTCTCTTCTCCTCTTTAAATCAAATCAAATCCAAAGCTTAATTAATAAAGAAGCTTTGGTTTGCTTTAAATAATCTTATTTGATTTGATTGTCCTTAAAAGCTAGTTTGGTTGAAAGAATTACATGTATATATTTGATTGTCCTCTTTCCAATCATGTTAATTTTTTTATGTCATTTGAATTCATGCATCCATCTTTTCAAAATCAAGTAAAATAAAATGGCTTTCCTTTATGTAAGCTTTCATGTGTTGATTTAATTTAATATATGCATGGCTATTATCACTATTAAATCTAAATGTATTTATCAAAATCTTATAAATGAATAATAGTATGTGTTATGATGCTAGTTATAAATATATAAGAAATGCATGTGCTTATAGCTTATGGTGAGTTATATTTCCTCTATTCAAGTGTTGATTTATATAAGATTGAATTATAGTGGGTATATACAAGGCTTTAGCTATCCCCAAGGAGGCCATTTGATTACCTCACTTTCATGGTTTAACAATGGCACATACCCATTTTATTTCATTCTTATGTATTTCAACATTAGAATTTGGATAGAGTTTTAATTCATATATATATATATATATATATATATATATATATATATATATATATATATGATTCAATCAAAAAATATACAATCTTAGCATGGTTTTCTTTCCCTCATTTATGTATACATCCATGTGTGTCGAAGAAAAGCAAGTATATAGTCTAGACATCCTGGGAATACAAGCCTTTATTTAGTCCCAAGGAGGTCATTTGATTACCTCACTTCCCTGGTTTAATATTGACACATACTTGCCTATATCTTTGTACATGTATATGTATATGTGATTAGTGAATGAAAATTGCATTTTACATTAAAATTGCATGCATTCATAATTATCTAAGTGGTTGATTTGATTAGCCATATGATTTGGAGCATACTTCCTATGTTCATGTATATGAGTTTACATATGTTTGAATGCAAATGGGTATATAGTCTGGACATCCCGAGAATACAAGGTTTTAGCTAACTCCAAAAAGGTCATTTGATTACCTCACTTCCTTGGTTTAAGAACGACACATGCCTATTTAATTTAAATTTTATTTCCTTTTTATATAAGAATTTGTATAAAGTTTAAAATTAAAATTTTTAAATAATTCAATTAAATATAATGTAAATTCTAAACATACACAAACATTCATCATTTAAGTGTGCTAAAAAATGTTGCATGTATAGATACACTTAGGATTAAATCATATGAATGTTACATGTGATGGAATGGAATGATTTAATATATGTCATGTCATAGTAATTCAATTAAATTAATCTTAAGATGCCTTTTATTTTGAATAGGATTATTTAAAGTGAACCTAAATGTAGGATTAATGAAATCATTTAATAATCATTTCACTAAAGAGAACTAAATCAAATTAATATACTTTAGAAAGTGACTTATGGTAGGGATGAAAGAGGGCAATCCTCTTTTCCTCCCTTTATAACACTTAGTTGCTAAGTGTAATCAAATGAAACAAAAGGAAACACAAACTAAAATTCTCAAATCAAGTAAACTACTTCAAGTGAAATAAACCTTTATGTTAAATTGAATCCTTCTACACTTAGAAAATACGACACTAATGCCTAACAACACTTACCACACAATCCTTAATAGACACATTATAATTACACCAATTCTAGTCCTAAGTTAGGATGGTGTATGATGTGATATATGTTTTGTTTTATGATATATTATTTTAGATTAAATGTTAGGGTGTATGCTTTGTAAACTAGATGATATTAATATTAGCCTAATCATGTTTCATGTGATTATGCTTAAATTTTAAAAATAAAGTGAATTCTCCATTGTTTAAATCTTTAAGCATAATGTTGGGATTATATTAATTACCCTGCATGCTAACCAAATTAAAAATACAATTGTTTGGGATTATATGTAATAATTAACCACTATTCTTAAAGAAATTTACTATTCTATAAATGTAATTTTATCTAAGATTAAAGTTTATATAAAGATGATGTTTAATGGGTTAGATGGCTTTCATTCCTAATTTTAATTTTAAAAATAAATAAAATAAACCAAATAAAAATTATCTCATCTGTTGATAATTAAGCAACCCTCTCTTGTATGCACAACATGTATTTATTCTTTTATGAAATTTTGCATGAAATGTTTGATCCTATGGCATCTTCAGATGCATACTTTTCATCTAAAATATATCTCATCTTTTAAACCCTAAATAAAAAAAAATTCTAAAATTTCATATTTTAGTTAAAACTCATGTTTAGGACCTTAGTCTCTTTAAATTAAATAACTACCTTAGCTATCTTGCAATTCATAAGACTAGACTACATAGTTTTAAAATGAGGAGTTAACCACCACCTGTAGTTATAAGTCCGTAAGTTGGACACCCTTTCTTGGGATGATTTGTCAAGAAAGGTAACTATTCCTCAGGCTAGCCTTGATTAATTTCTTGAATGTTTTGATGGTAAACTCCTTAAGCATGAAAGCAACTGGACCATGGATATTCATGAGTAGAATCTCAATGGCATGTTGTTTGGATAGTTGTGGTTCAAATTTTATGTTTAGGTTGTGCCACCTAAGAATGTAATCAATAAGGGACTTGTTGAGTTTTTGTTTCTCTACAATGAGGGTGCCTACAGTCACCCTCTAATGAGCTCTTGCAAACCTTTTGATGAAGAGGTCTTTCAACTAAGCAAAAGTCTTCACCGAACCATTGGGCAGTTCGATGTACCTATCAAATGCACACCGACTACTAAAGAAAGAGGAGTGTAATGTCAGGTTGCAACATCCGCTCTAAAGTGTGCAATAATTGTGGAGCTCCCACTACCATCAAAGATCTAAAAGTTAACAAAACCCTAAATAAAATAAAAACTAAATAAAACCTAAAACCAAAAAATAAACCTAAAAATAAATAAAAAATAAAATCAAAACCATAAACTAAAAAAAACCTAAACATAAAATAAACAAAATAAATTAAACATAAACCTAAATTAAAATAAACAAAACTAAAATAAATAAAACCTAAGCCTAAACCCTAAACAAAATAAAATAAAATAAAATAAAAATAAACCAAAACATAAATTAAAATAAACCTAAAAAAAACCTAAAATAAAAACCTAAACCCTAAACCTAAAAAACTAAAATAAAAACCTAAATAAATACTTAAAAAAAATAAAACCTAAACATAAAAAAGAAAATATAAATAAAACTAAACAAAAAACAAAACCTAAACCTAACAAATAAACTAAAATAAAAAGCCAAAATTAAAATAAATTAACCAAAAAATAAATAAACGAAACCAAATAAAAAAATAAACCTAAATAAAAATATAAAATAAAAGAAATAAATAAAAAACTAAATCAACCTAAACTTACCAATTTACTTAATTTTTTTTAAAAAATACCCTAAACCCTAAACCCTAAACCCTAAATCATAAACCCTAAATCCTAAACATACAACCCTAAACCATAAACCCTAAAAACCCTAAGCCCTAAACCTTAAACCCTAAACCCTAAACTCTAAACCCTAAACCCTAAACCTAATCCTAATCCTAAATCCTAAACCCTAAACCACAAAACTTAAAACCTAAACCTATAAACCTAAACCAGAATAAAATCTAAACCCTAAACTAACCCTAAACCCTAACCTTAAACCCTAAACCTAAACCTAAACCCTAAACCCTAAACCCTAACCCTCATCCCTAAATCCTAAAACACTAAGCCCTAAAACCCTAAACCTTAAACCCTAAACCCCAAACCCTAAACCCTAAACCATAAACACTAAAAACCTAAAAACCTAAAAACCTAAAAACCTAAAACCTAAACTAAATAAAACCTAAAAATAAAATAAATAAAAAACTTAAACCTAAATATAATAAAAAATAAAATAAATTAAGAACCTAAACTAAATTTTAAACTAATCCCAAAAATAAGATAAAATAAACTAATAAAAATAAAATAAAATAAATGAATAAAAATAAACTAAAATATAATAAATAAAAACCTAAACTAAACTAAAAAATAAAATAAACCTAAGCATAAGAAACCCAAATAAAATAAAAACTTAACATAAAATAAAAATAAAGTAAACCTAATATAAAATAAAATAAAAACTAAATAAAAACCAAAAACTAAAACCTAAAAATAATAAAAATAATAAAACACCCAAACCTTAAACTAAAAATAAAAACTAATCCTATAATAAAAATAAAATAAACAAAATAAAATTGACATAACCCTAAATTAAAATAAATTAAACTAAAATAAATTAAACCTAAACCTAAACACTAAACTAAATAAAATAAACTAAACTAAAATAAACCTAAGCCAAACTAAAAAAAATAAAACCCAAAAAATAAACCTAAAATAAAACCTAAAACATAAACCCTAAACCCTAAACCCTAAAAATCTAAAAACATAAACCTAAACTAAATAAACCTAAAAAAATAAATATTGAAACCTAAACAAAATAAAATAAAATAAAACATAAAGTCAAACCTAAACCTAAACCAAACCTAAAAAAGAAATTAAAATAAAAATAAAACTAAATTAAAATAAAATTAATTAAATCCTAAACTAAACTAACAAAAAATCCAAATAAAATAAAACTAAACCTAAAATAAAATATAATAATAAATCAAAAATAAAATAAATAAAAAAACTAAATAAAAACCTAACCTTAAAAATAAACCTAAAACTAAATAAAAAATAAAACCTAAATCCTAAACAAAAAAAAAAACCTAAACCTAAACTAAGATAAACTAAACTAAAATAAATAAAACCTAAACCTAAACCAAAAATAAACTAAACGTAAACCTAAACCAAAACTAAATAAAATAAAATAAAATAAAAATAAACCTAAACTAAAAAATATTACCTAAAAATAAACCTAAAATAAAAACCTAAATCTAAACCTAAAAAATAACATTAAAATAAAACTAAGCTAAAAAATAAACCTAAACCTAAACCTAAAAAATAAACTAAAATAAATAAACCTAAAGTAAATAAACTAAACTAAATAAAAATAAAAATAAACCTAAATAAAAAATTAAACTAAAATAAAAAATAAATAGACTAAATAAACCTAAACCTACTTCTTTACTTAGTTTTAAAAAAATGAAAAAAAATAATAAAATAATAAACAAAGAAAACCATAAACCCAAAACCTTAAACCCTAAACCTACAACCCTAAACCCTAAAACCTTAAATCCTAAACCATAAACCTAAAACCCTAATTCCAAAAATCTACAACCCTAAACCTAAACTCTAAACCCCAAACCCTAAACTCTAAATCCTAAACACTAAACCCTAAAACATAAAATCTAAAACCTAAAACCTAAAACAAAATAAAACATAAAAAATAAGATAAATAAAAAACCTAATCCTAAATAAAACAAAATATAAAATAGAATAAAAATGAAAACTAAACCTTAAACCTAAACCTAAATGTAAACCTAAACCTAAAACTCAAAAAAAATCTAAAATAAAATAAATAAAAACTTATACAAAAGTAAAAAATTAAAATATTCCTAAAAATAAAAAACATAAATATAATAAAAACTAAATGTAAAAATAAAATAAAATAAAAATTAAATAAAAACATAAATTTAAAACTAAATCTTAAAATAAAAAAATAAAACCTAAACCCTAAACTAAAAAAAATCTAAGCTTAAAATAAATAATATAAAATAAACCTAAACCTAAACTAAAATAAACTGAACTAAAATAAGTAAAACCTAAAGCTAAACGTAAAATAAACTAAACCTAAACCCTAAGCTAAAAATAATATAACCTAAAATAAACTAGACCTAAACTAAAAAAAAAACCTAAAATAAAACCAAAAGCTAAAGCTAAAAAAATGAAGTAAAACCTAAACCTAAACCTAAAATTAAAAAAATAAAACCTAAAATAAAATAGATGTAAATGAAACTAAAAATAAATAAACATAAACTTAAAACCTAAACCTAAAAATAAACTAACATAAAATAAAAATAAAATAAATAAACCTATAAATAAAAGAAAAACTAAATAAACTAAATAAACCTAAACCTGCCAGTTTACTTAAATTTTTCTAAAAACAAATCCCTAAACCCTAAAACCTAAACCCTAAACCCTAAATCCTAATCCCTAAACCCTAAAACTAACCCTAAACCTACAACCCTAAAAAAACCTTGAACTCTAAACCCAAAACCTTGAACTAACCATAAACCCTAAACTCAAAACCCTAAGCCCTCAACCCTAATCCTAAATCATAAAACCCTAAACCCTAAAGTAAACACTAAACACTAAACCCTAAACTCTAAACCCTAAACCCTAACCCTAAACCCTAAAATCATAAAACCTAAAACCCTAAACCCTAAACTCTAAATCCTAAAAACCTAAAAACCTAAACTAAATAAAACCTAAAAATAAAATGAACAAAAAACCTAAACTTAAATAAAAAATTAAAATAAAATAAAAACCTAAACTAAAACCTAAACCTAGAACTAAAAATAAAAATAAACTAAAATAAATTAAAGAGAAACCTAGAATAAACTAAAAAAATAAAATAAACCTAAGAATAAAAACTTTAATAAAATAAAAACTAAATATAAAAAAATAAAATAAACCTAAAATAAAATAAAATAACAACAAAATAAAAACCTAACCTTAAAAAATAAAACTAAAAATAAAACCAAAAAATAAATAAAAGTAACCCAAACCTTAAAAAAAATAAAACTAAACCTAAAATAAAAATAAACTAAACAAAATAAAATAAACCAAAACCTAAACTAAAATAACTAAAACGTAAACCCTAAAACCTAAACTCTAAACCTAAACATAAAGTAACTAAATAAATTAATAAGTAAAGCTAAACTTAAAAAACCAATAAACATAAACCAAAATCTAAATGCTAAGAATGGACAGAACCTTGAAGTGAACATCACCAATTAGCTAAGATCTAGTGGAGGTAAAAGGCAGGCAAAGTTTATCATAGTGGTGGGGGATCCTGGTGGTGGATATGGTGGTGGTGAGCAAAGGGTTGCTATGGAAGAGCAGAGAGCAAAGAACAACCGTGGTGGTGGCAGAGGGAGAGATCTGGGATATGATGGTGGATCCTGCTACTCAGGAGGTCGGGGTGGCTTTGATTGAAACTGAAGAAATTGAAGAATGGTCAATCTAATCGCTATGGAATTGTGTCTTTGTAAAGATGATTCTAGTTATCTAGATTTATTGAATTTCCATGCATGCTCATTTTTTTTTATGTTGTCACTTATGTCTTAGAAAACTCAGTGTATGACTTGGTTGATGAAACTAAAAAGAATAAATGTTGAATATAAATTTATTCTCTATTAAAAAACCAAAAACCCTAAACCCTAAACTAAAACTTGAACCCTAGAACTACAACCTAAACCCTAAAAACCCTAAACCTTAAACCCTAAAACCCTTATCCCTAAAACCTAAAGCCTAAAGCCTAAATCTTAAACCCTAAATTAACCTTAAACCATAAACCCTAAAAAGCTAATAACCTAAACCTAAACTAAATAAAACCTAAAAATAAAATAAATAAGAAAACATAAACTAAAATAAAATAAAAACCTAAACCTAAACCTAAACCTAAAAATAAAAAAATAAAAAAAATAAAAACTAACATAAAATAAAATGAAGAAAAATCTAAAATAAAGTGAAAAAAAACCTTAATAATATAAAAGCTAAACATAAAATAAAAATAAAATAAACTTAAAATAAAAAAATTAAAAACAAATAAAAATCCAATCATAGAAATAAGATCTAAAAACAAAACATAAACCCAAAACTAAAAAAAAGACCTAAACCTCAATAAAAATAAAATTATCCTAAACCTAAACTATAATAAATTAAACTAAAATAAAAAATCCTAAACCTAAACTTAAACACTGAATAATTTAAAATAAACTAAAATTAAACCTAAACCTACACTAAAAAATAAAACCAAAAAAATAAACCAAAAGTAAAATCCTAAAACCTAAACCAAAAAATAAAAATAAAAACCTAAACCTAAACCTAAAAATCTGAAATAATACCAAAACAAAAAAAAATAAAATGAAAATAAAACTAAACTAAATAAATAAACCTAAACCTATATAATAAACTAAAATAAAATACCTAAACTAAAATAAATAAACCTAAAATAAATAAACTAAACTAAATAAAAATAAAATCAAGCTAAATAAGAAAAAACTAAAATAAAGATAAAATAAACCAAATAAAATAAATAAACCTAAACCTACTAACTTACTTTTTTTTTAAATAATAAAATTAAAAAAAAAAAACCCTAGCCCTAAACCCTAAGCCCTAAGCCGTAAACCCTGAACTCTAAACCTACAACCCTAAACCTACAACCTTAAAACCATAAACCCTAAACCCAAAACCCTAATGCCTAAACCCTAAACCTAAACCCTAAATCCCAAACCCTAAAACCTTAAGCCCTAAACCCTAAACCCAAATCCCTTAACCCTAAAACCTACAACCCTAATCCCTAAACCCTAAACCCTAAATCCTAAATCATAAACCCTAAACCTAAATTAAACCCTAAACCCTAAACCCTAAAACCTAAAGCTAAAAAAAAAAAAAACCTATACCTAAACTAAATAAAACCTAAAAAATAAAATAAATAAAAAAAACCTAAACCTAAATAAAATAAAATAATAAAATAAAATAAAAAACCTAAACTAAACTAAACTAAAATAAAAATAACTAAAAAATAAAAAAAAAACTAAACTAAAAAAATAAATAAATACTAAATTAAAAAAAAAATAAAATAAACCTAAAATAAAAAAAATAAAATAAAACTAAATAAATAAAATAAAATAAACCTAAAATAAAAATAAAAATTAAATAAAACCTAAAATCAAAAAAATAAACTAAAAAATAAACCTAAAATAAATAAAAAATAAACCTAAACCTAAACTAAAAAGAAACCTAAAATAAACTAAATAAAATAAATAAACCTAAATTAAACTAAAAAAACTAAAAATAAAAAACCTAAACTAAAACCTAAAATAAAATAAACCTAAAACCTAAACCTAAATAAAATAAAATAAACCTATAAAAAAATAAACCTAAAAAAAATAAACTAAAATAAAATAAAATAAAAAAAAAATAATAAAAAAAAATTAAAATAAAAAAATAAAAATAAAAAAAAAAAAATATAAAATAAACCTAAGTAAAAATAGAAAAAATAAACTAAAATAATAAAAAATAAACTAAATAAACTTAAACCTATTAGTTTACTTAATGTTTTTAAAATAAAAACCCTAAACTCTAAACCCTAAATCTAAAACCCTAAACCCTAGACCCTAGACCATAAAACTAACTCTAAACCCTAAACTAAAAACCTACAACCTTAAACCTAAAAAGCCCTAAAATCTAACCATAAAAAATCCTAAACCCAAAACCCTAGACCCATAAAACCCTAAACCCTAATGCCTAAACACTAAACCCCAATCCCTAAACCCTAAACCCTAACCCTAAACCCTAAACCCTAAAGGCATAAACCCTAAAACCCTAAACCCTAAACCCTGAACCTTAAACCCTAAGCCATAAACCCTCACCCTAAACCCCAAACCCTAAACCTAAACCTAAAGAAACTAAATAAATTAAGACATAAACCTAAATCCTAAACCCTAAACTAACCCTAAACCCTATGAATGGGCATAACCTTGACTACATGAACATCGCCAACTAGTCAATCTAGATCTAAGACTGAGGTGAAGCATGAAGTCGTTGTCACTATGGTGATGGGGGATCTTGAGATGCTAGTGGATATGGAGGTGGTGGTCGGAGCAGTGGTGGTTTTGGAGGCAAGAGGACCTGAAGTTCTGGTGGTGGCGGAGGGAGAGATCGGGGATATGATGGTGGATCTTGCTACTCAAGAGGCGGGGGTGGTTCTGATGGGAAATGGAGAAATTGAAGAATGGCCAATCTGATCTGTTTCTTATAGAACTATGCCTTTGTAGTAGAGATGGTTCAAGTTATCTATGGTATTTGATTTAAGTGTGCTCACTTTTTATCTATATTATTCCATGCTTCTTATAAAACTTGATATGTTACATGGTTGATGAAATCAAAAAGATGAACAAAATAATTTGAATTTGTTCTCCATTAAAAAAACTAAAAACCTTAAACCCTAAACTAAAACCTGAACCCTAGACCTAAAACCTAAACCCTAAACCATAAACCTTAAAAACCCTAAACCCTAAACCCTAAAACCTAAAGCCTAAACCCTTAACCATAAACCCTAAACCCTAACCCTAAACCTAAACCCCAAACCCTAAACCCTCAACTAATCATAAACCCTAAACCCTAAATCCTAAACCCTAAGAAGCTAAAAACCTCAACCTAAACTAATTAAAACCTTAAAATAAAAGAAATTAAAAATCTTAATCCAAAATAAAATTAAAAAATAAAATAAAATAAAAACCTAAACTAAAACCTAAACCTAAACCTAAACCTAAAAATAAAATAAAATAATAAATTAAAACCTAAACTAAGGTAAAAAATAAAAAACCTATATAAAATAAAAACTAAACCTAAAATTAAAATAAAATAAACCTAAAATAAAATAAACTAAAAACTAAATAAAAACTTAAACCTAAAAAATAAACCTAAGAATAAAACCTAAAAATAAATTAAAAAAACCTAAACCCTAAACTAAAAAAAAAAACTAAACCTAAAATAAAAAATAAAATAAAGCTAAACCTAAACTATATAAACTAAACTAAAATAAATAAAACCTAAACCTAAACCTAAAATAAACTAAACCTAAACCTAAACCCTAAATAAAATAAAATAAACTTAAAAAAACCCTAATCCTAAAATAAAAAATAAAACCTGAAAATAAACCTAAAAAAACATAAAATCTAAACCTAAAAAAATAAAATAGAAATTAAAATCTAAACCAAAAAATAAGAAATAAAACTTAAACCTAAAAAGTAAAATAAAAATAAAACTAAACTAAAAAAAATGAACTTAAACCTAAACCTAAAAAAATAAACTAAAATAAAAAACCTAAACTACAATAAATAAACCCAAAATAAATAAACAACATTTGATAAAAATAAATATAAACCTAAATAAAATAAAAAATAAAATAAACTAAAATAAATAAAAAATAAACTAAATATACTAAATAAACGTAAGCCTACTAGTTTATTAAATTTTAAAAAAATAAAAATCACAAAATCAAAAAATTAAAAAAAACCTAACCCTAAAACTAACCCTAAACCCAAAAGCTTAAAACCCAAAACCCTAAACCCTAAACCCTATACCCTATACCCTAAACCCTATACCCTAAAAATAAAAAACCTAATAATAAAAAATAAAAAAAAATGTACACCTACATAAAATAATAAAATAAAATAATTAAAATTCTAAAACTAAACATAAAAAATAAAAAAATAAAAACTAAACTAAAATAAAATAAGTACAAATCTAAACTCAGCTAAAAAATAGAATAAACCTAAAAATAGAAAACCTAAATAAAATAAAAATTGAACATAAAGTAAAAATAAGAGAAACCCTAAATAAAATAAAATAAAAACTAAATAAAAGCCTAAACCTTAAAATTAGACATAATAATAAAACTTAAAAATAAATAAAAAATAAAACCTAAACCATTCACTAAAAAAACCTAAACCTAAAATGAAAAATCCAAAAAAAACCTAAACCTAAACTAAAATAAACTAAATAAAATAAACTTAAACCTAAACTAAAATAAACTAAACGAAATAAATAAAACCTAAACCTAAACCTAAAATAAACTAAACCTAAACCATAAACTAAAGAAATTAAAATAAAATAAAATAAAAATGAACCTAAACCTGAACTAAAAACTAAAACCCAAAACCTAAACCAAAAAAATAAAATAAAAACCTAAACCTAAATCTAAAAAAAAAAAAAAATAAAACCTAAACCTAAAAAATAAAATAAAAATAAAGTTAAAGTAAAATAATAAACCTAAACTAAAAAAATAAACTAAAATATTAAACCTAAAC